>CM021102.1:414024284-414048196 GCA_007115665.2 Sequoiadendron giganteum | reverse complement strand
AGAGACCACTCCATCAGTCCATATTAGATATACTTCCAGGGTCTACTAAAGAGGGTAATAAGAATTTTCTCATGGACACTGCACAAAGTTGTAGGGATGCCCTCATTTCTAAATCTAGATGGGACCTATTTTGGTATGTTTACAATAAGAGAAATGAGAAGATCCCAATGTCAAACGCTTGGATGTTGGATAGAGCGAGGTTGATTTCCCCAAATATGTTTGTTGATGTAGAATTTATCAGACTGTAGCCAAACATTATTACTCAACTACCAAAATAGTAAGGTTTCCAAATAGCATAGTATTGGTAGAAGTAACTAGAAAAGCCATCATTGAGTGTTTTGGCTTAAACAAGCAGGCTCTAGCCAAGATAAACCTACAAAAAAGTGAGGAGGATTATGCTAGCTTAAAAAAGACTTATAGAAGTGATGAGGTACCCCTATATGTGAAAAAATGCATTGGTAACAAAACATTCCCCATCTCTACTACCACCACTGAACCATTTAATGTGACAAATTTTCAGTATTACTTTGTGAATACATATTTAGCTCTTTGCCAAGTGTTAGGCATAGATGCTCAAAATAAAATTCCAATAGGCTTAATGATGATGGCCATGAGAATTCAAAACCCTAAAAATAATATTGAATATGACTTTGCTTCATACCTTGTGAAGGCGTTAGATGATAATTCTCCCAAGTTATAGAGGATAGAGCACCGATTACATTCAGACACTATTCCCTACTGTGTCATCTAATATTGTACTAGAATAGGAACCATTAGAATAAAATAATGGACTTGGCTATAGTAGATGAGCAAGGGAATCCCACACTTGTCCAAAAATGGTGCTACATTTGGGACAGTCGGTGCAAGAATTCAAGTTTTGTTGTATTCTACGAAAACTTGGTACACATAATCCTTCGAGTTCTTGGGTATGCAATACCAAGATTGTCAACCAAAATGTTGCAATTAGTGAGACCTTTGGCTTTAAGACTAGAGCAAGGTCATACACACAATTTTGGAGATTGGTTCTTCCTCCAAGAAGATACAATAATAAGAGTTTATGGATGCCCTGTTTCTCCACACATACTACCAAAATTTGTGCCCTTTAGATTAGGATTTCTTGAATTTATGTGGAAAAAGATGTGGATGGAGAAAGATGTAATGCAAAAGTAGAAGAAAGGCACTTTCTTGCCAAACCAAACCAAGTGTGAACATTGGACTGTAGGCTCAGACACACTAGAGGAGTTATAGTATTATTTGAAGACAAGATATGCATTGAAATTTGGAAAAGAAAGAGCCTTTGACCCTGAAAATCATATGAACAACATAAGGCACAATCTTCTTACCAAAATGACAGTGCCACACCAAGTGTATTTTGAAGAAGATGTCATTAGGAAATACATTACTTATAATGATGTATTTAGTAGAAGGAAAAAATGGGAATATATGAAGAAGCTTGAAGAAAGGATGAAGCGGAGGTCCAAGGATTTCCTAGGATACTTTGTTGAGGAAAAGGGCCCCATCAAGAGGATATAATTGATAATTGGTAGATTTGAAGACTTGTATAGAAATAAGTTCAGCATATCTCAAAGAACATGATAGTGGTGCAACTACAGAGCATACCCCAGGTGAAATCTTTGAGCCTCCCATGGACCAGTTACCTCCCAAAAGATAGAAGAAATGAAGCATTGAACAATTAGTACCTTATAAGGATACTGAAGAGGTGGGAGATACTGAGGAAGTGGCTAAAATATTGTATTCATTAATAGGTGATATTGAAGTTGATTAGCCAATCCTTGAGACCAGTGCCCATAAAAATGAGGAAAGGATGGGCGATGTAGAAAAAACAAGTAAAAAGGTACATGAAGATGAAAGGGAAATTGCAGCCAGGAGATTAATAGAAGATGATGAATTTATTAAGACTTCTGAGTTTAAGGATTTCTGGATGAAGATGAAGATAAAATAATTTCAAGAGAGGATGGAATCAGCTGAAGCAGGAATTGAGGAATTAGAGAAAAAGGAAATGGTAGCATAGACTTTCCAGGAATTAAGAGTTGACAACATTGACATTCACCCCCAGAAGGCTAGAGAAATGGTCTTGAAGAGAAATATGCTCATTTTCCTTGACTTGGAACTAAAGAAAATGTTTCAGCTTGATCAAGTGTGGGCTTAGGAAGATCCAATGCTAGTTGCAAAATTTCACTTCGATGAAGGTGTGAGTGGAACTAGGTATAGCCTAAAGATTGAAACCCTGGCCATATGGATCAAACAGAAAAATACAAAGAAGCCAAAATTATTAGATGTAATCCAAGGGATGAAAGGGGCAATGATGGTAAGGACAATACAAGATACCACCCCTTTGGAGGCAGCCACAATGACCATGCATTCATCCATGTTCACTCGAGCAATTGTTAATGGATTAGAAGATAGATTGAAGGAGTATGAAAATGAAAAAAGGTTCATAAATGATGAAGTTAATAAACTGTTCATGGAGAATGTAAAATTGAAATAACAATTAAGAGGAGCAGGACCCTCACAAAGCAAGGAGATGGTGTTATATAGGCCTCCTATTTCTCCAATGGATATTGTGAAGAACATTTCTACAGAATAGGTAAAAACTCTAGAGAAGGAAGTGGATGATGTAAAGAAGGCCAGTAATCAAACCCAGGATGAAGTGAAAAGATTAATTTGAGAAGTTATGGAAAAGATTCTTGAGCACATGATAAAATTAGTTATGGATAAACTAGAGAATGTGCATGATAGTTATAAAACACTTCAACAGGCAATGGATAAAATAAAAACACATATGCTTGTATTAGATCCTTTGTTCAAAAGGTGGTAGCCTATTCACCACACTTTGGCTAAGTTATGAAAATTTCTACAAAGAAGTTCTGATGCACCCACAACATTAAAGACAACTGAACAAACTGTGAAGATGATTACTGATGAATTTTAGTATGTATAAGGGTTTGATTAAAAGATTGTAACACGAATGGATTTATTCCATACCTGGAAACAGTGGTATATACCTGAAATCATGAGAGATGGTGATCAGTTGAAGGACTTGGATAAGTGGAAGAAATAATCCAGTTAGGTTGTTCATAAGTGTGTAACTCATATACAGGAGGATGATGATACCAGTCTTCCCAGGCTAAATCAAATCATGGATGTGTTGATTTTTCTTGATGCAGGATACCTAAATTTTGACAATGATACAAAGGAATTACTAGATAGTCGATGGAAAACTCATCTTCCAAACATGCAAAAGATCCAGGAATATAAGTGGCCATCAGATTTTATAGTGTATTAGTGGGAGGAAAAGTATTTGGTTTCAGAAGAATAGGACACTGAGGTGAGAGCATTTGGATGTTCATCATGGAGAGTAAGACTTTTCTAGATCAATGATCACAGGTCTTCTACATTGAGTAATGGAACCATATGCCAAAATGTCTTAAGTCTTGTTATTTCCTTAATTATGCCTATTAAATAGTTGTTAGTAAAATAATTATTTATGAAAGGTTGTTTCTTTTTTTAAAAGTCTTGTAGCTTGTTGCTTCCTATATAAATAGGAAACCAAGGCCTAGTTTTAAATTATCATCATCATATATCATTTCCATTTTGAAGACTTATGTTATTAATATATATCAATTGAAGCAATATAATGGAGAACATCTTATTATCAAAGATTCTCCATGACTATGTTATCATTCTGTATTTTTCTTATGTTTGTCATACTTATTTATTCTTATATTTGAATGAATATCAGTTATTGAGCCTCAATACTATGCTTATGTGAATTAATATGTTGATACAATAAATAAATTATTGTGGAAGTTGGTAGAGATGCTAATTTTTTTGAAAATTTGAGCTTATTTTGCCTTGTTACATGTTCAACATAAAAATGGAAACTATTTTAAAATAATAAAGTTAACAAAGTTTCTTATTTAAATAATTGTGACTTACATGCATTAATATTTTATTAATTTTGTGTCTTCATGAACATATGTTGATACAAAATGAATGGAAGAAGCATCCAAATAATCCTATTTTTTTATGCCAACAATTCATACCAAAGATTGAACAATTTAAGGATATTGCAATAGGTAATTAAGGATATGATGATGATGATACATTCTTGTACTAGTATATTCTATGAAACATTCCTTATTTTCTATGAAACAATGTATATATTCTTGTACTTGTAAATATTATTTTACAGTTATGTCTATTAAATACAACAGAGTTTGAATAAAAAATGCTTCACCCTTTTTTGTAAGTGAGTATGTGAATTATTGTTTAAGGAAAAATCTTACAATGTGTACATTTTCAATTTACTAGTTTCAAATCTTCATTTTCTATGTATATAAAATTGTATGTTCTCTTTATCTCAAATGACAGTAAACAATAATATCATCATAATCAGGATTTTCAATTTCAGCACCATCATTGTCCACACTTTTCATATCCTATTCACTTTTAAGTACAATCATCAAAAGTTTATTTTTATTTCTTGTCCCAGTTAATCTTGATTCCTTTCAGCACAACATAGTAGGTTGCATGTTAAATTTCAAACATTTTCTTTTCATTTTTTTGTATATATTATTTTCTCAGTGCATCATTATGTAACAACAATTTCACTTCTGAGATATACAATAAAAATAAATGAAATAATATGTTTGATTTGTCAAGGGAAATGTATGGTGAATACCCTATGTCCTTCAGATAAGTGTGCAAGCGAAATAAGACATAACTAATATTATCTGATTTTCTATTGTACAATTTTTTTTATGTGCTTTTTAATTTTTGCATTTGGATTACCCTTAGAAAGAGACTACTTATCGTTTCTTAAATGAAGCCTTTAAATTTCCTATCTACAAAAGGAATTTACTGCTTGACAATAGGTTCGTGAAATTCATACAAATTAAGATTGGTGTAAAAGGCTATCCCCGCAAATGTTATTTGGTCTAGAATTATAATGGAAAATAAAAAAGATTGCTAGGAAAATAAAACAAGTTTTCAATTGTCCAAGTACAACATAATATTACTAAAGCATTTTAAAGTTTAGGCCATAAGAATCATCCTTTTTTAAACATGGATTGCAAATAATTATGAAAATTTAGAAGTCTTGGTAATTAACATTATTGTCTGCTACAATGTCATCCAGTGTATCATTGTCAATGTTCATATGTTCTTTCAAGTATTTAATATTATCATCATCCTCATCTTGACCTACATCATCTTCATCATCATTGAAATTTTACTATAGACCATCTATATTTTTACCATATGTATTTGGATCATCATTTTCTATACCATACATATTGTTGTCTTCCATAACATCATCTAACTCTGGATTGTTGTCTTCTTGTGCCTGAACATAACCATCTTCAACATCATCGTGGATGTGAATTTCTTCGATGTTCTCTAATCCCTCTCTCTCATTTTTTTGGCCATCATTTTTTTTCTTAGTATCCACTAATGCATCATCAGATACTTGCCTTAATCTTGGATCATAATGTATGATAAATATCCATTTCAGGTCCAAACTATCTTCATAGAAAAATACATGCACATGAACAACATACATATATTAGACATTATATAAATTGTATGAACATATATACATCAAATAATGGAAAATTATTTTATAGAATAATTTTTTTAGACAATAATTGCTATAAAACACAATTTTGACAACATAGTTTATAAAACATCAGTCCACACTCATTTATTATTCTTTGGTTTTCTACCCTTAAGAACATCCTTAGGGAGACCTTGTTCTTCCGTCTTCTTTCGTGTAGGAGTGCATTTTAAGAAGGGGTAATCAATCAATAAATCATCCCCAATGGTAAGGTCCATAATAGCCTCAACCATTATTAATCTATCAACCTCTCTTTCCATATCTCCATCTTTATCATTTATAACCTCAAAAAATTGACAATTCGGTCTTACAATAGGGTCCCTTCCCTTACTACTATTTATAAATCTTATAATATTTGTGTGTGTATGCACGTCCATCTATATACATAATATTATCTCTATTCATTTCTTTTCCACTTTCCAATTGGAGATGATGTGTATACATATTTGAATTTAGACCATATGATGACATGCTAGGCTTATATTTTGCTATCCTTCTCCATTCACCACTGTAATATGATGGACCATAATATGGCATTAATCTCTTAGTGGTTTGTTCTAAAAAATTTCTATGTTTGAATCCCACATGTACATTTTGGACAATAAAGAGGCCCTAGATTCGCTCCATGAATATTGGAGGGTCATATCATGTAGCTGTATCCCCAACAATTGAAACACTTCGTACACTCTAGGTAGTTGTTGATCACTAGGCCAAGCGAAATATAGTCGACAATCAAATGTCTCTTTGTAAATTGATCTCAAACTCAATGGCAAGTCATAATCTCCATCACATTTATTCTCATAGGGTATGTAGTCCACCTTCCCCTTCTCTTTAAGAAAATTATGCATCTTCACACCGGTTCTTATTCTATTACTTGTTTTCGTCAATTCCTCATCTTTCGAGCTGGTATATTGGCACATATTTTTGTTAGATGTATCATCTGATAAATGATCATTTCCCTCTAGGCTGGAAGTTATTGATCCAATAAAATTTAAACCAAGAACTTTATCCTACAAGTATCCATTAAGAAAAAAAGAGTTATTTAAATAATATAAAACAATGTTTAAACAAAGTATACATGTTATTTACATCAAATTGGAAAATTCCTCACCATAATTCCTATTGGATTTGAATCAATTGTAGGAGGCATACTACCAATTGGAAGCTCATCATATATGTAATGTATTTGTACAATCACTTGTTTGAATTGTTTCTTTCCATGACATACAAAACATCCACAAACAACAATTTTCTCAAAGTATTCATCCCATGTACTATAGTCCCGACCTACCTCTTCTTGAGTGCAATATTTTTTTGTGTCTACAATATCCATTGTAATATCCTCTTCCACCCACTGTCGTCTACGTTATTTAACAGTTTTAGGTCCACGTCAACATACATATCCTGTTCTTTTGCTAATTGAGAGCTTAGGCTCTGCATTTGCTCCAATCTCCATTTAAAATAATCAACATGCATTAATTTATGTCAAAATTGGATAATACATTATAAATTTCAATAATACTATGAAAAAAAAATGGTTGTATCACAAAATGCCATCAAATTTTTTTTCCTAAGTTAAGTCAAAATTTGAGTACCTGATGTCCCACTTCATCCATTGTGTCCTCACTTGATATGACACGATCTGTTTCCATGGCCTCATCTCACCCCTATAATACACAACAAAGTAAATAATGTTTAGTACACCAATTATATCATTTCAACGAATATTCTATCCAACACAAAAACTCACTTTAGTCATATATTTGATATATTGATATAATGTTTTGGCTATCCTAATTTTCAAAATTTTCCCTTGTTCATAGAATCACATTTAATCACCATTCTTGTGCATTTTCAACCAATAAGTTTGACCTTAGAGGCCTCATGGACAAAAAAATGACTTTATCTCCTATATGTTGTAGCATTTTTGAATTCATAAACACCTTCCTCCTTTGGTTGAGGTTGCTTTCTCTTCTTACCTCTATTGTGTCTATAGATTTTGTTGTCTCATCTATTTCCACCCACTTTCCTCTAGTGATTCAGTATTTCTATGTCGTCCACATCCTCTCTCCATGGCCTCCTCTATGAATAAAAATTTCACCACATAAGCTTTCACTGCACTACCACTGAGAAGGAAAAAGCAACTTGCGGGATCGTGATAAAAACTATTCTACCACATCGAGCTAATGAAGGAGTTGTGGGATAGTGGTGGTCACCGCACTACTACATGCCAATGGTAGAAGACTTGTAGGACTATGGGATTCACCGCAACACCGCCAGGAATACAAGGAAGACTTGTGTGCCAACATAGAAGCTTTCACCGCACTACTACCGAGAAGGATGAAGCACCTTATGGGACTGTGGTAAAAACCGCTCTACCACATTGAGTTGATGAAGGAGCCATGAGACAGTGGTGGTCACAAAAACAAGGCAGGATTTGGAATTATTTCCAACACTATGAATCCTGTGATACACAATAATGAAAATAGTCACTATACAACTATGATAGGCACTAAATTATGCACACTTGATGCTGCCTTATATGTCCCAAATAGATTACATTTATGACCAAGATTCGGCGCTAAAGTTGGTGTTGACTAACGTTGACTAATGAATCAAAATTTAAAATTTAAAACTTTCCCACATGAAGGAAGAAATCAGACAACAAAAAAGGGAAAAATGCCATGTGAAGGAAGAGAGTAGGGCGCTCCCAACAACTGATGAGAAATTCGATCTAGTTTGCAACACCATAGGTAAGGTTACATTTTATTTTTTTTGGTTGAACTCATGATTGTTTACTACTCTTTTTATTTCATTTGAATTTGTGATTGTTTATTGTTTCATGGCCTAACCACTCCAGGCAACTTCTAAATTGTCCCATTATTATAAATTGTAAAACCTTTGAGAAACCAACAAAAAAATTTACCCTACCCATTTGAGCTTTGGCTCAAAATATTATAGTATGAAGTGAGGATGCCTTCATATTCTTTCCCTAACCTGGGTATCAAGGAAATAGTGAACTTCTTAGTAAATCTGGGAATTGGGTCGATCATTGTTGAAAATAAATGCAAAAACTGCTTGGTTTTTCCCAGCCGCACCATAGTCACCAATGCCATGACAAATTTGTGCAAGATTACATTATGAAATAATTTTCATGATAAGGTTATCAACACTAAGCAAACTGAGTGAACATATTTTCCCTAGGTTATCAACACTAAGAAAACCCAATGAACATATTTTCCCACAAAATAAAACTTGCATACCACAAACTAGATGAAAAAATTCATACTTGGCAGTGTGTACTTCATTTTCCTCCATAGACTAGATGAAAATAATTTTCCCTATGTCACCTCAAAATGTCAAGCAATGGAGGGAAGCGAGCATTGTCAACAAACTCTGGCCACAATGAGGTAATTCATTGCCAATTTATAGATTTGTAAATGTTTCCATTGTTTCTTTAAATTTTACTTTTTAGTTTTTTATTTATAAATTTAAAAGAAGAAATATAATTTAAAAATATATATATAGGGACATGAGACTGACAAAAATAAAGATGAATTGGCTTCCATATTGGGGGTAGAGGAAGTGAACAAAATGGTTAATGTGGATTGGACAACACTTGCCAGATACATAGAAAAATATTCCAGTAACGCCCCTTAAACAGTGTAAACAAATCAATTGTGTCAAAGGGAATCAATTGATTCCCCAACTAGTCCTACATCGAGCAAAAGATCTAGGAGAAAATCAGTGACAGTAAACTCTAAGAATGTGGAATAGGGAGCAAAGACTTCCACTCCTGGGACACATACTTCTTCCACCACGCCATGTTTTCAATCTTGCATTGGTAGCTACAATATGAAGATAGAATACAAGGTGGTTTTAGGGGAAGTCCGAATGATGGATGCTAGGAAAAAAATTGTGAATAGGTTGAAGGAATCATGTCTTCAACGGTTCAAATACCATCTACATTTTACATTCTCAAAGATACCCATGCACCTGAAAAAGGCAGTTATCCATGACATGGAGAATGAATTTGGCACAGGTTGGTCTGTAAAGAAGATAAAGCTATGAAAGTCTCAAAACTGTAAGAGATTTCAGTGCAACCAAACAAAGAAGATAAAAAAATACCTCCTGAGCTAAGGCAGAAAAAAGGCCAATTGATGTAAGTATGAAAGTATGGAAAGAATTTGTAAAATCATATGATAAGTCTGATGCACAGAGGAAGTCCAGTGAGGAGAGTATGTAGGTATTTGAATTTTCTCATAAGATTATATCAAATTTATTAAACGATATTTAAATTTTATTTGTACATAGTTAAATTGAATTAGTATATGTTTCAGGACAAGGCCTCCAACGCTAGGCTTGAGAAACTTTGTGCCACACATTGCAGTGGCCAGAAAGGTTTACAGGCCTTGATCTGTACATTTTTAAGTATATTTAATATGTTAAATGATATTTTTTTATTTCCTTGGAAAAATTAAATGATTGCATATTAATTAGTTTAACTAGTCCATGTGCCATTCTTTGACAGGAGGAGAAATATGGCCACCATCCAAAGAAATTTGAAAAGAATTGGAACAATTTTGTAATTTGGATGGAGAACGAGGTATCAATAGTTGAGTTTCAATAACTTAGTTGGATATTGTTGTGTTAATATGTCAATTTTCATCTCTTATGTTGAGTTGTTTATTGATGCATATGATGAGTAAATAGAGATCAAATCTTATGATTACAAGATGACCGTTTATGTGCATGAATAAATAGTAGAAGGATGTAGATGAAATCAATTCATCTCACTATATGCCTCTTGGAAGAAATTCCTCTTGAATCTCTAATATTAGGTGCCTGAGACTTCCCTGTAGCTTTTACCTTTCGTTGTCACCTTTCCTCTTCACTGTTAGACTTGTCTCCTTTTTCCTTAGTTGCATTTTTGGCTTCAGCTTCTAATTTATCCCATGTTTTACCTTCCTCCTCTTCAAAATCTTCTTCTTCTTATTCTTCGTCCTCCTCTCACTCCATAAGAGATTCATCTTCTGAACCATCCTCATCTGATTTTGATTCCTCTTCTACATCACAGGGTTCGTATCCTTGATCTGACTCTTTTGAATTATCAGAATCAGAATCACTAGCTTCCATATTCAAAAATTACCAACCAACATCTTCAATAAATTTATCTGGATCATCAGTAATAGTCTTCAAAATTGGCCGCCAGTTCAAGTTCATTATGCTTTCATAATAATTTATATCCATGGAGTTCATCCATTCCTTGATGCCATCAAGAAAATATTGAGGAATGACATACATGCAAAGTACATCCTACTTCAAGTCTTTGAAAACAATAGCCATATCAAATTCCTTTTTCCCAAGTCCTACTCTCTCAAGGTTAACAATCTCAATCTCACTAATAGCGATTACTAAGAAAGGTAATTCCACCAACTCTACCAAATATTTTACCGTAGGAATAATAAAAGCAGAGACTTTGAAAGGAACTCCATGAAAACCAAGCTCTCTAAATGGTACATCAAAATCTAGTTAAATATATTTTAGATGAGGCCGCTCCCATAGCTCTCTTACTGGCTTGACAAATCCTTGAAACTCTGCATTGATATTATTTTTATTGTCCCTCTCTTGTTGTTCTTCCTCAATTTCATCAAGATCATACATTGACCTTCTTTCCCCTCCTAAATTTGTGACCACATCCATTACCTCCACATAAAACTAGACATCCTTGGTCTTCTTGGTTCCCACGCCATGATATGGTTATGCAAATGAAAATGAAGAAAAATAATCATCTCCTTCTCCATTGGTTGGAAGAATGCATGCTTAATGTTTTGATACATAATATCAGCTCTCTCTTCTTCTCTCATGGTTGAATACCAAAATTCATTATGGATGGCCTCTAGAGTTCTAGTCATCTTTCTTCCTCTTCCATAAAATGCTAGCCTGATCCACAAGTTTGCTAGCCTAATTGCCTTTGTTTTTGAAAGCTGAATTTTCTCTTGAGTCGCCAGTGTATCTCTCTTTTCCTTTTCAGACTCTTTCATTTCTACAATAAATTAGCGCCTAATTTATTAACAATCTCAATATCACTAATATTGATTACTAAGAAAGGTAATTCCACCAACTCTACCAAACAATTTACCATAGGAACAATAAAAGCAGAGGCTTCGAAAGGAACTCAATGAAAGCCAAGCTCTCTAAATGGTACATCAAACTCTAGATCAAAATATTTTAGATGTGGCTTCTCGCATAGATCTCTTACTCGCTTGACAAATCCTTGAAACTCTACATTGATTTAATTTTTCCTATCCCTCTCTTGTTGTTCTTCCTCTATTTCACCAAGATCATACATTGACCTTCTTGCCCCTCCTAAAGTTTGGACCACATCCATTACCTCCACATAAAACTCGACATCCTTGGTTTTCTTGGTTCCCATGACATGGTATGGTTATGCAAATGAAGATGAAGCAAATTAATCATCTTTATTCCTCTTTGATGAAAACCAATCTTTCTAAATGTTATATCAAACTCTAGTTCAAAATATTTCAGATGAGGCTACTCCCATAGCTCTCTTACTCACTTGACAAATCCTTGAAACTCTACATTAATTTTATTTTTCTTGTCTCTCTCTTGTTTTTCTTCCTTAATTTCATTAGGATCATACATTGACCTTCTTTCCCCTCCTAAAGCTTGGACCACATCCATTACCTCAACATAAAACTAGACATCCTTGGTCTTCTTGGTTGCCACACCATGATAGGGTTATGCAAATGAAAATGAAGCATAGTAATCATCTTTCTTCCTCTTCCATGAAAACCAAGCTCTCTAAATGGTATATCAAACTCTAGTTCAAAATATTTTAGATGAGGCTGCTCCCATAACTCTCTTACTCATTTGACAAATCCTTGAAACTCTACATTGATTTTATTTTTCTTGTCCCTCTCTTGTTGTTCTTCCTCAATTTCATCGAGATCATGCATTGACCTTCTTGTCCCTCCTAAATTTTGGACCACATCCATTACCTACACATAAAACTAGACATCCTTGTTCTTCTTGGTTCCCATGCCATGGTATGGTTATGTAAATAAAAATGAAGCAAAGTAATCATCTTTATTCCTCTTCCATAAAAACCAAGCTCTCTAAATGGTATATCAAACTCTAGTTCAAAATATTTTAGATGAGGCTGCTCCCATAACTCTCTTACTCGCTTGACAAATCCTTGAAACTATACATTGATTTTATTTTTCATGTCCCTCTCTTGCTCTTCTTCCTCAATTTCATCAGGATCATACATTGACCTTCTTTCCCCTCCTAAAGTTTGGACCACATCCATTACCTACACATAAAACTAGACATTCTTGGTCTTCTTGGTTCCCACGCAATGGTATGGTTATGCAAATGAAAATGAAGCAAAGTAATCATCTTTCTTCCTCTTCCTTCAAAACCAAGTTGTCTAAATGGTATATCAAACTCTAGTTCAAAATATTTTAGATGAGGTTGCTCCCATAGCTCTCTTATTCACTTGAAAAAACCTTGAAACTCTACATTGATTTTATTTTTCCTATCCCTCGTGTTGTTCTTACTCAATTTCACCAGGATCATACATTGACCTTCTTTCCCCTCCTAAAGTTTGGACCACATCCATTACCTCCACATAAAACTAGACATCCTTGATCTTCTTGGTTCCCACGCCACGATATGGTTATGCAAATGAAAATGAAGCAAAGTAATCATCTCCTTCTCTACTATCTAGAAGAATGCATGCTTAATCTTTTGGTACATGATATCAACTCTCTCTTCTGCTCTCATGGTTGGATACCGAAATCCATTATGGTGGACCTCCAGAGTTCTAGTCATATTTCTTCCTCTTCAACCAAATGTTGGGTTGAGCCACACATATTTCAACCTAATTGGCTTTGTTGTTGAAAGCTGAAGTTTCTCTTAAGTCACCAATGTAGTTCTCTCTGCCTTTTTAGACCCTTTCATTTCTATAGATCATCTCTGGGATTTAATCATTTGTACCACATGGTTGATGTTATTTGAATCCTTTTATCTAAAGGAAATTAACTTAACATAAATACTGCTAGGGAATTTCAATGTTTCCATTGTAGTTTGCATTAAAGCCAATACCTGCAACATTCAAAATTATCCTTATATAATAATTCCGCCCATCTTGGTAATTGGCTTGTAACACTCTTGATGGTGGCTACATGAAGTATAATTTTGATTCATCTTCTACATAAAAGGGTTTGTATCCTTGATTTGACTCTTATGAAATATCCGAAGCATAATCACTAGCTTCCATGTTCAAAAATTCCCAGCCAACATCTTCAATAAATTTATCTGGATCATCAGTAATAGTCTTCAAAATTGGCCACTAGTTCAAGTTCATTATGCTTTCATAATACTTTATATCCATGGATTTTAGCCATTCCTTGATGCCATCAAGTGAAGATTGAGGAATGGAATACATGTGGAGTACATCCCACTTGAAGTCTTTAAAAACAATAGCCATATCAAATGCCTTTTGCCCAAGTCCTACTCTCTCAAGGTTGATAATCTCAATCTCACTAATAGCGATTACTAAGAAAGGTAATTCCACCAGTTCTACCAAATATTTTACCGTAGGAACAATAAAATAAGAGGCTTTGAAAGAAACTCCATGAAAACCAAGCTCTCTAAATGGTATATCAAACTCTACTTCAAAATATTTTAGATGAGCCTGCTCCCATAGCTCTCTTATTCCCTTGACAAATCCTTGAAACTCTGTATTGATTTTATTTTTCATGTCCCTCTCTTGTTGTTCTTCCTCAATTTCATTAGGATCATACATTGACCTTCTTTCCCCTCCTAAATTTTGGACCACATCCATTACCCCCACATAAAACTGGACATCCTTGGTCTTCTTGGTTCCCACGCCATGATACATGGTTATGCAAATGAAAATGAAGCAAAGTAATCATCTCCTTCTCCATTGGCTGGAAGAATGCATACTTAATGTTTTGATACATGATATCAGCTCTCTCTTCTACTCTCATGGTTGAATACTGAAATCCAGTATGGTGGGCCTCCAGAGTTCTAGTCATCTTTCCTCCTCTTCCACCAAATGTTGGCATGATCCACATGTCTACCAGCCTAATTGGCTTTATTTTTTGAAAGCTGAAGTTTCTCCAGAGTCACCAATGTGGCTCTCTCTACCTTTTCAGACTCTTTCATTGCTATAGATCATCTCTAGGATCTAATAATTTGTGCCACATGGTTGATGTGCTTTGAATCCTTGCATCTAAAGTAAATTTCCTTAACATAAATACTGCTAGGGATTTAATAATTTTTAGACTCTTTCATTGCTATAGATTGTCTGTGGGATTTAATCATTTGTACCACATGGTTGATGTGCTTTGAATCCTTGCATCTAAAGGAAATTTCCTTAACATAAATATTGACAAGGATTTAATTTTTAATGTTGCCAACCTAATTGGCTTTATTTTTTAAAGTTGAAGTTTCTCCTGACTCACTAGTATTAGCTATAACTTTTTTGAAATTTTATTATGGTATGTGCACTTTGATATGATGTAATATGATTATGCTTTTGTCTCATATGTTGTAATATTAGATATATCATAGAAAAATAAATTATTGCATGAAATAAATAATAACCTTTCATTCTAAATATTTTTTTTTGCAGAACACGGGTCTTCCAAAAGATCAAGATGATCCTCAACATGATATAGATCCACAAATACTGGTTCTTTCGATACAGATCACATGTCAGAGGATGATGATGATGCAGATACATAATGCATTGAGGCCGATAACAATGATGATAACGATGACGACGACGACGACAACGATGATGATGATGATGATGATGATGATGATGATGAAGATGATGGTGATTATGGTGATGATGATGATGAGATAGTTGGTGGTAGTAACCAGTGATATTCATGATCATATAGATTGCATCATGGATAATTGTTGACATATCGTTATGATGACTCTTTTCATGGTTACTATCATATGTATCATTTTCACGGCCTACAGTACTATATTATTGAGTTGTATCATATTGGCATGTATCATTTTCACTATATCATTTGGACATGTATCATATTGACTTGTATCAATTTGAGTTACATAATTTATCAATTTTATTTATATCATTTGTACATGTATCACTTTTACTTATGTCAACTGTTGGAAATGTATCATTTTGACATGTTTTTGATGTATTGGCATATTTGACTTTCACTTGTTTTAGTTATATATGATGATGATCTTATCATTATTGACTTGTCAATTAATATATATTAAAAGTGGTTGATGATTTTTGGATGGATATTTATTATGTATAATGATTTTAATTTATTGCTCAGGATGGATGTTGTCAAATTCAATTAAATTATAGATATTTGAATCACTTGTTTTAGTTATAGATGATGATCATGTTACAATAATAGTTCAGGTCGTGATGAAAGGTAAAATTAATGCTTGGCACCTCCAGAATATAACTGAACAAATCAGAGAAGTGTTAAGCTCTTTTGGTGGGTAATGATACTGAACAATAGATGTACTTTTTTGTCTTTACAAGCAATACAAAAATTGTGTTACCAACCAAAAAAAAAAAAATTATCTTGTTATTTAATCATATGAGTTAAATAATTAAATTACTTACTTTATAATCATGAGTTATTTAAGAGGCACAATATATTTAACTAATTAAATTGAAATAAAACATATTAAATTAATAAATGGAAGCAAAACAAGAAGCATTTTTAGAAGCAAAAAAGGAAGCCAAACTAGAAGCAAACCAGAAGCAATTTTGGAAGCAAAATTGGAAGAAAAACCGGAAGAAAACATGGAAGCAAAACTAGAAGCAAACTTGGAAGAAAAACTTGAAGCAAAATTGGAAGCAAAATCAGAAGCAAAATCAGAATCAAAACTGGAAGCAAACCTAGAAGCAAAACCGAAAGCAAACATGGAGCAAAACCAGAAGAAAAACTAGAAGAAAAAATGGAAGAAAAATTGGAAGCAAAACTAGAAGAAAAAATGGAAGCAAAACCAGAAGCAAAAGTGGAAGCAAAATTGGAAGCAAATTTGGAAGCAAAACTGGAAGCAAAAGTGGAAGCAAAATCGGAAGCAAACCTGGAAGCAAAACTAGAAGCAAAAATGGGAGTAGACATATAAGCAAAACCGAAAGCCAAATTGGGTGCCAATTTAGGTGCTATTTTTGACGTTATTTCTAATGTTATTTTAGGCACTAGCAGTCTCTTTCGATGCTATTTACTGGTGCTATTTTAGGTGTTATCGGGGGTGTTGTGATTTCCCGATGCTAACCACGATGCAAAGTCCAATGACACTTCTGACACAAAATTTGGTGCCAAAGTCAATACTGAGAATACCATGCCTATTTGCGTCGAGTTTAGTGCCAGCTAGATCGCCCAATTTGTGAACTAAAATACACTAAAATATGACGCTATTTTCCTATTCTACTATAGTGTAGGCACCTTTTTCCCCGAAACCTAGTCCGATAGAATTTCTTGACATAAGGACTAGGTCACCCATTCTAGCATAAATGTCCCTTTGCACATTTCAAGCAGATTCCAGAGCATTCTGGGGCTTCTCATCTAAAACTCTCTCCATTTCCAGGTGCACAATCTCTAAACTTTCTAGTTTATTTCCAGATTGCATACATTTAGGTCATATAGTTTAGCTTTCATTTAGTTTACATTTGCTTTCATTTACATTCCTTAGTTAGCATTAATTTTATTCAACCACACTTTTCACACACAACACAACCCTAATCATCCCATCCTTCCTTTGAATGCAACAGCCAAAAGTGTCATATCACCAAAGTGGAAAGAGAGCCATTCCTACACCAAGTGCTCCTAGATGGAAAACCTAGGGGCCTAGTAAGGGGAATCCTCTTTCTCTTATTAGACATATCCATTTTGGGTGGTTCATTTTGGTGAACCCAACCGTAGACCACTTGTTAATATTCTGATTTTTGCATTTCATCTTAGGAAATAGCTTGCATTGCATTAAAATTTTGCACTGTTTGAATCCTAAGATTCATAAAAAGTGAGTTAGTGTAAAGTTCATAATAGATTGCACTTTAAATTTCATTTTAACTAAAACAATACAAAAAATTCTACATTTTCATTATGTGCTTGCACTAAAAAAGCATAAAAATAAAAAAAGCATACAAAACTTTCAAAAATTGTCAAAAAAATCTCTATTAGGACTAAGTCGCCACATTGGGCGACCTAATCCTCCTACATATTTGACATATTCCTTTTTGTCACTTTTAGCACATTGTCTGCATTTCTGCTTTCTGTAATTGCCTTTTTGATCCTATTTCCATATTTGTTATTTTAGTCAATTTCTTGTCACTTGCTTGCTTTCATTATGGCTATTTCTTTCAAGAAGTTTTGAACATCCCTCAAATCCTTAATGGATACATCAAGTTTCACCTTTTCCACTGATCCTAATGACCTTGAGCCTACCCCTGCTCAATCAACTCCAAATGAGTGTCCTCCTCAGGAACTTGACATGAATGGTGATGATGATGCTAGCATGAACTAGTTCCTCAATGAATGCTTGGACCATCTTGAGGCAAATGCAACCTTTTACCTTCCATGAAACAACCCCCATTTCCCAACATGTCATCCCTTTATACCTTTTCTTACCTCCATCTGGAAATAAACAATGAACCTAAGTTACATGTACACGGTGAGCCTAGTCCCTCTCACCCTGTCACTACTCAACCCTTTTACCATAACCCGGTCACACACCCTCCAATTAATCTTCAACAAAGTTATGGAAAAGGGTTTACTATTCTAAGCAAACAAGGTGGTGATATAACAAATGAACATGAAATACACAAGTTTTATGAACAATTGTCACCTGACGAACATACAATGGGAATAGGCTATGAAGATCCTCCTCCTCACCCTCGACGTCCTAGAAAATCTCTAAGGCCTCATGATGATGGCACATTGATATTTGATTCCCCTCCTAATTTGAATGTTCTCCTCCCTTGAGAATTCCCATCATCTCTTAATAACAAAACAAACAATCCTAAGATTATCTCAGGCCCTCCTACCCTAGTCTCCTCTTTCAAAGTTGGAGAATCTAGCAGGCGCAAGAGGCCATAAAAATTACAGAAACTCAAATTCCCTCTTCATCCACCTCCTGAATGTGAGAGGAAATTACAAATCCTCCTAAACAAATGACTTATTACCTTACCACATCACAATCGATTGGTGATTTACCCTAAATATGCTAATGTACCACATTGTGCTTATCATCGTGTCCTTGTTCATAGAAGTGATGAATGTCATCATCTATGAGAGATACTAAGTAAGTATCACTTAGTTGGTGATAATTTATTCCCCCTCACACCATAAACTCATCCCATTCACCCTTTTCCTATAATAGTTGTAGAACATACAATTCTCACTATTACATACTCTTTCCCACCACCTATCTTGGCTCACTCTATCCTTGCACCCAGTGGGGGAAAGAGGTTGCTAGCCTTGTCCTAGTAACACATTTTCCCTTGTCCCTTAGCTTTAGTGTCCACCTCCCACTTTTACCACCTGAGATTGGGAGGTAGATGCATTGCTTAATGGTTGACTTGCACTTACTTTACTAGTTGTGTGTCCCCCGTCTTTTTTTATTTTTTCTCACTCTTTGTGACATTCTTCTATGTGTATCTTTTTTCTTCTCTATGTTGTGCAATCTGTCTACTTTTCATTTTTATTTTTCCCTTCCATTTGTGAATGATGAAAGGCATTGAGACCGCAATGTCTCCTTCATGTTGACTCAAATGGACCCCTCTTGTCCTTTTTGTTTCCTTTTTGCCTTCCATTTGGGGATGATGCAAGGCATTGAGACCACAATGTCTCCTTCATGTTGACCCAAATGGACTCTTTTTCCTTTTTCTTTTATTTTTTCCTTCCATTTGAGGATGATGCAAGGCATTGAGACCGCAATGTCTCCTTCATGATGACTCAAAAGGCTCTTTTTCTTTGTCTTTTCCATTTTTTATTTTGTTGTCCTTTAGGGGACGATCAAAAGTGTCGAGACATCCTATGTCTCTTCCATTTTGACCCAAATTGACTCTCTCTTTTAATTTTCTTTCACTCTCTTTGTGTCTTCTTCCAGTTCTATGTATTTTGGGGAATGATAGTTCCACGCTCTCTACATAAACATTGTGAAAACAAACATACTAACCCCAAATCCATAGATCTCTTATGTGTTTGGTGTTTTTCATTTTGGGGGCAACCCCTTTCCCTTTCTTTTTCTTCTTCCTTTGCATGACACAATCTTTCTTGGACACCTATCACTTGACATAGGGCTTTTCAAGTGGACTCTCATGTCCTTTTCTTCCTTTTTGTATTTTTCCTTTCTCTACTTTAAAGAAATTTCTCACAAGATGGTGTGTAGAAATCCCTTTAAAGTGGAGGCATATATTGGAATTATTTATTTTGCACTTGCATTTTTTTTCTTTGTCCTTGGTTCCTAAGTGCAGCCTTGTCACTTCACATGATGCATTTTCTCACTTTGTGGATGGCATTCGATGTAATTTTTTTCATAAGTGTGACTTATCTTAGCATATTACATTCCTCTTACTGGCTTGATATGGTGCAGTGCATCTCTTAAGTTGTGAATCTTCTATCCTTTGATCGGTCCTCTTTTGGAGACATTAGATGCAATGTTCACTAAGTCAAAGACCTCGTATGAACTAAACAAGACTCCTTGGAACACTTTCTATATTTTATATTTTTGCATTTTTGCATTTTACATTTTCTGCATGTTTTCATTTTTTACTTTTGTATCCTTGCATACATGGCCACCTTGCATAACACAACTTGCATGACTATGGTTCCATCTTTCATTTTTTCATGAGTTCTAAGCATCCAAGGCTTTGCTTGTCTCATGAACCGCACCCTTATATTTTGTGGCACCTTATCAAAGTTATCAGGAGGTATAACTTTGGTATGGTTGAGCAGGAAGCCCAACTAGTAGCATGAATTTCCCCATAGCCACCTTTTGTGTGTGAGTGCATACCAACCATGTGTGTGCTTCTCACCTCCTTTTCGGAATTCTCATCCAGCAGACAACCGAAAGTCTCGTTGGCCCAGAGTGAGTACACCCCTTTCCTTTCGGAAAAACAACCTAGATCTAATCCACAACTAGATGGACAAACGATTGAAGCTTGATCCGACCTCTTTCTCTCTCTCTCCACTCTTTCACATCACTCCTTGTGTGATCTTGTGTGCTTATGTTTGGTTGGCCATGGGATCTTGATCTTGGGGGCTTGATCATCCCTCTTGATCATAGTCACCTCACCTTACTAGCATGAATACATTGGATCCCACTCAACATACATGAATCAGCTACTTTAGTGTGAGTTTGAATCAAGTTCATCCTCTCACTAAAGTGGGGGCTAACTATGTCGCCAAAAAGTGTAGCCTTTGACACTTTTTCACTCATTTTGGCCTTTTCCCTTGGATTTTGTCCTTGTTTTGCCTTGGTTTAGTCTTGAATGCTTGTAAATCAACAACAATCTAATGGTGTTTTACAAAGGTGTTGTGAACTATTGTAACACATCTTCCCACTTTTATAAGACCCTTTCAACATAATTCACCTAAATAACCCCCTTCTACCCCTTTCCAAGCCTTGTGCCAAAGTGTTGTAAGGTGTTGTAATGCATTTTCATACTTTCCTAGGCTTTTCATCACTAATTTAACCCTTTTCTTATGTTAATGTGTCCCCTTAATGTACTTTTAGGGCCAACTTAAGTATGTTTCGGGAGGAAAACCTAATAAACATTATTAATCACCATTTCATTCCCGGCCACCACTTGAATTTTCCCAAGTGGACTAGGTCGCCACCTTGGGCAACCTAGTCCCTTTTGGCTTAAAATTCAAAATTAAATCAACAACCTAATGAGATTTTTCCTCCAAAACTCTAGTGTCGACCTATCATGTGACATTTTCAAGAAATTAGGGAATAGTATGTATAAATAAGGGTTTTCACTTTCATTCCCCACCCCCTCTTAACATCATTTTTGCATCTTCACAATCACTATTGCACTCAAGCTTCCAAAGCAAGCTGTAAATCACAAGGGCATCACAAGAAACCTCCATTGGAGCTAGTTCTTACATGTTGCGGACTTCAAGAAGTAAAGGATTTGGTGAGCATTTACATTGTTTTATCATTCAAGCATCCTTTCCTTTCATTGTTTCTCATTTGGGTTTGAGTTACCGTCAAAGAGGTTTGACTTAGGCTAACCCCTATTTCCTAACCCCAACATTCTCTTTGTCTTTGCATGTGTTTTACAGGTTGTACTCATATTTAGCAAGGTTCAAAGTGTTGGGAAAGGTACAATCATTCTATTCAAGTCACATCAAGACATCAAACCCTATGAGGAGCAAAAGGACAAGTTGCAGGCCATTTTCTGGAGATCCAGACATGGGTTGTTGTAGAGAAGGAAAGTACAAGATGGGACCCACAGAATCAAACCCTAAATATTTCAAAAGTACTAGGAGGACTAGGTCACCATCATTGGTGACCTTGTCCTATGACAAGGCTTGAAAAGGGGTTTTGGCATTTCTAGGTACCCTTTTCCCCGAAACCCAATCTGGTAGAATTTCCCAATAGAAGGACTAGGTCGCCCATTCTAGCATAAATGTCCCTTTGCACATTTCAAGCAGATTCCAGAGCATTCTAGGGCTTCTCATCTACAACTCTCTCCATTTCCAGGTGCACAATCTCTGAACTTTCCAGTCTATTTCTAGATTGCATACATTTAGGTCATATAGTTTAGCTTGCATTTAGTTTACATTTGCATTCATTTACATTCATTAGTTAGCATTAGTTTCATTTCACCACACTTTTCACACACAACACAACCCTAATTATCCCATCCTTCCTTTGAATGCAACCACCAAAATTTTCATATCACCAAAGTGGAAAGAGAGTCACTCCTACACCAAGTGCTCCTAGGTGAAAAACCCTAGGGGTCTAGTAAGGGGAATCCTCTTTCCCTTGTTAGACATATCCATTTTTGGTGGTTCAGGTGCAAATAGGACCTTACCCAGCATAAACCCACTCATTCAGATGTGTTGTAATTGTTAGCTTGGTCACACGAACAAAATGAAACTTACACCAATTTACAACTTTACATTGCATGCATCCGACACTTTTTCCATCAACTAAACACTTGACACCACAAGAAAATGTCTCATAGATATCAATAATCGAGAGAGGTTATTGTAGAGGGACCCTACATCATTTTGTAGCCTTAGATGGAATGTTTTTAAGTGACACACTTTTTGAGCAATATCTCCTCAAATATTTTTGCCTTTTTGCACTTTGGTCTCTTAAGATATTTCGCTAGTACAATGTAGCTTAGACTGTTTCAGAGTGTTTGGGTGTGAAACAAGACCTTTCCTAGCATAAACTCACCCATCTGAATGTTTTGGAACTATTAGTTTGTTTGCAGGATGAACTGAAGAAAGTTACACCTGTAGACACTAAAAATTATCCTAGGCCCGTGACTCTAATTTTCTTCATAATTCTTCCATCATTTTCCCTTTCATTCTTCATAAATAAAATAATTTTAATTATTTAATTAATTCATCCTTACCTTTATTCTTCTTCAATTAATTAAATAAATGCTATGTAATTACGTCACTAATTAAACATGTCTTCTTTCTAAAATTAAATAAATGTTTATTTATTTAATTCATATGCCACTTTCTATTATAACTAAATAATTGTTTTAATTATTTAATTATTCATTAGTCTTTTCTCTCTTTAGTTAAATAAATCTTTATTTATTTAATTTGGTCCAATATCCTGAATTTTGAGTTGAATTATTATTGTTTAATGCAAAATGATTTCTCCTTATCACATCCCTCTATAATTAGATAGTATCTTTGTTATCTAATTATTTATTGGTCACTCATATAAGATAAGATTTGATTTTCTCTAATGGATTGCTTTTTTTGTGACAATGTTACACTTTCCACTATAATTAAATAACTATTTTAATTATTTGATTATTCACTAGCTTTTCCCTCTTTTTAATTAAATAAATATTTATTTATTTAATTATATTCCATATCTTGATTTTTAATTAAAAAACATTATTTAATTCAAAATTGATGATTCTTTCCTTATTATCTATAATTAAATAATTGTTTTAATAATTTAATTAGCTTTTTCCTCTTTTTAATTAAATAAATCTTTATTTATTTAA
>CM021102.1:413995006-414024184 GCA_007115665.2 Sequoiadendron giganteum | reverse complement strand
ATAGCTTATGATAATGGATTAAAATGCTAAGATGAGGGAAATATGACATACTTTTCATGGATATGATGGAAATAGTTGATGTTTCAGGTGAAAAGATGATTGAGGAAGGGTCTCCCAAGTTTGATCTAGGGGTACAAAGGTCAATTTTACAAGTTGAAGTCTCTAGATGGTCAAATGGTGAAACCATAAATATGCATGTAATCTATGTAATATTCACTTTATATGTGTAAAAATGTAGTAGCAAAAAAAAGACAAACATATGTAAAGTTGAAATATCGAAACAAATGGTCTAAATATCAGCTGCAATAAATTAATATCAATAACATGACTTTACAAAATCAAAGTGCATACTTACAAATCAATCTAACAAACCATTCAGGTATGCTCTACTCTTTATTGTGTCAAATATTGCCTCATGGTTAGACTTACACATTCCACAAGGTCTTATTCAAAGGTCTACCCTGACACTGTATCAAATTAACATTTCATACCACAACAAGGTTCTAGTAATGAAGAATCTTCTTATGTGTGTTGAATTCCTAAAACAACCAAATATTAAATCTCTTATGTGGGTACCTTCTAACCCATGTTCTAGTAACAACCACCAGTCTTGTATGGTATTTGATATTTTCATCATCTATAACTAGGATCTCCAATTTATTTTTAGCCTCAACATGATGAAACAAGTAATAATTTGTTCCCTCTTCATTTTCTTCATCTGCAATAACTGAATAAACATGTCCTACATTGAAATGTATAGCAAATTAGATGAAATTATTCAACATTAAGAAAACACTACAAAGTAAGATAACATTAATAATCTCAAAAACTATGCAAGTAGATTTATTACCTGGTTGAACTAGATTTGATATGTATTCAAAGTCAATTGATGATTCTATTTATGTCAGTTTCAATTCCATTGAGGGTCAATACATGTCAACTGGGCTAAGATAACCACCATTCGTCAACCCAATCCATTAACTCACACTCATTATAGGCTTGAATTATACATGAAGAACAAAGCATGTCATCTTCTGCATATGGATACTCTATGAACCTACATTTGAGCTTATGAAAGAGTGTAGCTCACTTGATCCTATCAGTGTACATCAATCCTCATATGATGCAATTTTAGTATCATCTATTGACCAAAAATATATACGAGCTGAAGACTTAACTTCATTACCTAGACCCATCAAATCATTACACCACTCAACAATTAATTTTTCTTTTGTAAACTTTGCATAGTCTTTACACTTTAACTAAGATTCTTGTTCTATGACTCTTTTGATACATGATCTTGCACCATCATGCTCCCTCTTTCTATTCCTTGCATTAAAAAAGTTCCACATATGTTGAACACCTATAATATTATGCATCTTTCTTAAATAATAAAACATTTGTTAGTTTTTGAATTGCGATGCACAATTATCAGACCATATGGTATGTTGACTAAATGATATGGCCCTTCTAGCCAAATCATTGTAGAACACCTGAAAGAAACCTTGCACAAACTCTATAGAATGTGTGGGATCATCACTAACATAAAAGTGATACTCCCTTATGAAATTTTTGTCATCTTGTGTACTATCATTTGCATGAATAAATGCGATGTACACAAATATAGAAACTTGTGTGGAGTTGTAATATTGTGACTGCACCTCATGTTGTGGCTATAGATTATAGTTCTCTGCAAATTTGATGATTGAAAAAATTCTAGCAAGTGGAAATGTGTCCTTACATAACTTGAATTGCAAGTCCAACCATCGATCTCTATGGGTATTCCTTGTATACTCATACACTATACTATCATGAAATGTAAACATAAACTGATACACTAGAATGTTTTGAATAACCAAATCACACATTTTTGCTTCTATACCATCTTTTGTATTGTAGGCAACTATTTTATACTTGTTGAACTCTAGCAGTTTGTTTCCAACCACATGTGTGATTTCCATATTTTTACATATTGGCATACATTGCAAGCCACCATAATGGTGACATGTGCCATCCAAGCATAATTTCTTGTATAATATTTGGCATTCCTCTCTTTCACATAAAATTGTTGATATGAATTATCTTGAAGATGTTGGTGGGGCCTATATGCTACAATCCTACAAAATATTGTTAGTATGCAAATCTAAACATATAGCCTGATAAACATCAAAATGGATAGAAAATTCAATATATAGTTCTAGTGTGGAAAAATTCACTCTACATTTTCACACTTTATTTAGGTCCCCTCAATTTAAATTGACTTAATTAAGCCTCTAATTGCCTAAAATATACATTTACAATCCTAATTAATTGCAGTTTCTGAAGGGGGAGTGTGATTTAATTAATGCATTTATCATTATTAACACCCCAAAATTCAAAAATCCTAATAACTTAGGTCAAGACACATTCGATGGGTCCCCTTTAAGTTACAAATTCAAAATTTAAATATGTTTTTGGTGGTATTATAATGATCCCAAACTCATATTAAAATGTCAGATTGTAATGTTCAATTTTTTAGAAATTAGATCATTGTTTATAAAAGCAAGGCCATTTTATCAAATCAAATAAGATATTTTCAAGAGAGATTTCATAAGAGCTAAGATTATTATCAAAGGTGTTCAAGAGAATATTTCTCAGGAATTTTTTGCAACATTCAAAATCCCAAGCATTGTGCAAAATTCATTTACAATCATGCATGTTTTTTTAGAGCTAACATTGTGATGTAGGTTTCAAGATCTAAGTCAAGGATTAAATTCAAGATTCAAGTATCAAGATTCACATCCATTGAAGCCATTTCAAGCAAGATAAATATCAAGATTCCATTCCTCCAAAGGTTTATTCAAGGGATTGGTGAGTTTCAACATAGCATTGTCCATTCATCATTCCTTTCACATTTCATTATTTCAATTCAAGGTTTAATTACCAAAATGGGGCTTGACCAAGGAAAACCCCCATTCACCAAAAAAAAAAAATCTTCGAACCACCCAATTCGATCAAACCCCCTAAGAATGTTCAAAAAATAAAAAATTATTTTTTCCTTCCTTAATGCAATTGTAAACTAGGTATGTGGGTTTACCCTTAAATTTTTATGGGGCTTCAAGAGGGAATCTAGGTGCTTCAAGAGTATGTGTTTGTATTTTAGATTCCTATGGGGTGTTAATGGCTACTAGATCAATTAGTCTCCCTTGTGGTACAAATAATGTGTTAGAAGAAATGGCAATTCTACATCATTTAAAGCTTTCTATAAACTTAGTTGTATCTAAAATTCACATGGAAGGGAATTCTTTGCTAATCATTAACACATGTAAAGAGAGAAGCATTCATAATTGGAATCTAAAGTATATTTCGCATAATGTTTGAGCACTATTAGATGAATCTCAATCATATCAAATTTCACATAACTATCATGAAGGGAATAAACTAATAGATTTTCTTATGAACTTGGGATGTGATAAATAAGAGGTGGTAATTCCTAATGATAGTTCCAAATTTTATGATTTCCCATAGCTCACTGAGATCTTAGTAAAGGAAATCATCCACACATTCAATTCACAAGGTTAAGAGGAAATGTGCTAGTCTCTTGGTAAACAGTAGTTGACACATTAGTTTGGCCTGAATATTTATATTCAGTGAAAAATGGTCTTTTATGTAAAGGCTACAATCATAAGCTTATCTTCACAAAAAATAAAGTGTTGTGTTAGTACTAATATAGTACTATCATGATGAGATCTTTTATTTTCTCAATAGTTTTATATGGCATTAAATATGGAAAGGCACCAAGCTAAACTCTAGCTTGATCTTGCCAAACAACATACCTATGCACCAAACTTGGCATAATCTATTTTTTGTTGGTTGGTTGTAGGCTCATAATTTTTTGTATAGGGAATACTTTCAAGCTTAAGTATTCATTATGAGGAGTAGTGTAATATTCCCAACACCATTCCAATTTGGATTAAGTTGTTAATTGATAAGACAAGGGTGTCAATTCCACCGCTTCCAAGTGTTTCATCCCACCTCCAACTGTGTGAGTGGTATCATTTAAACACTATATGAAGCTATATTTTGTAATATTCAAAGCCTTGCCTTGGTAATAGTTCATACATTGTTTTCTTCACCAGGGATTCCTTCCAAGATTTTCACTATTACAATTCTCATACGCATCAAGAAGCATCTTCAAGCAATGAAGAGGTCTGCGTGGAGCCACAAGTCTGTAGATCTTGTCAAATATTAATTTTATAATACTTCCCATGCAATTACAGAGCTTTTATTCTAGTGAATGAATAGGAGCTTCCATTCACAGAATTCATTGAAGATGCAAAATTTCACCTAGTTTTCAAGGGTCACTATCCATAGTTCAAGAAATGCATCAAGAGGGTCATAGGGGATGAAATAATCCAACCAAATGCAATATGAATATTGTTCCCTTCTCAACTTTTATCCATTTTTATCTCAAATCTTTTTTATTTGTTATAATTTTTTAGGTCAGTGGAGTTGATTAAAAACAAAGTGGTAAATGATGAGCATCTCAGAATTTGACCTATGGAGAGGTCAAGAATATATCAGAGGTTTGTTTCCTTGAAATTTTATGTGGTATAGGAGCACCTATGTATCTATGTATAATGAAATTAAGAAAACCCCAGAGGTGTAGAGTTCAAATTACTTGTAGATGTCTCTTGACAGGTATGCAAGGGAGATCGAGTATGAATTAACTGAAAGGATAAGAGTGAGGATAAATGCAATTATAGTGTTTCTCACTTGTGAGCAGAATCCTCTATTCACAATTTTTCTATAGGTTGCATACATTGATAATGATTCTCCTCAATGTCATATGTCATGCCTCTGAATATGAATTCTCTTCCACCTACATAGTTTGATATGGGTAATCATTAGGAGCATCAAGATGAGAATGATGTCCAAGTTGACTAGATGGAAGAATAGCATAATATGATTTTCTTCTCTTACTTTTGAAATTTGTAGATGGAATGCTTAAATATAGCCCCAAATTTTCTTAGGCCTTTAATATATTGCAAATGTAATTCTCAAATATGGCCTATTTTTTGTTTGGCCTCAAACCATACCGTAAAACTTGGGTATTAGGGCCAGATTTTGGCTATCCTCAAGTGTTCTTCTAAAAGTTGAAAGGCTCAAGAATTTTTTATACTAGTTGAAGAGAGCCATGGAATCATAATCTAATATACATCTTTATTATAAATATAAATATATTTAGGCTTATAGCCTATTGACTAAAAAAATTGCACTTAGATCAACTATGAAAATGTAGTTAATTGTTATGATTTTAGGAAAACACATAACATAAAGCCAAATTATTTTTTACAATAGTAGATTTTAGACACATATTCATGTGGTATATAAATTTGAGCTTGATTTGGTTGGACAAGGGTACTAGCACCATAGACATGAGAATGTAGACATTCAAAAATAGATTTCAAATCTCAGTTGGTCCGAACCTATATGCTCCTTCTTTCTTCACTTGATGTCAAGATACAAGGCTTATAGATAACCTAAATCACACATTCGGACACCATTAACATTTTAGGGACACAAAATAACCAAGATAGCATTCTTGGTTTTTTTTCTAAAAGGAAGATCCAAATAAGTTGGTTAGGGTTTTGATCCCCTCTTTGTTGGCATGATGGATTGAATGATTTAATGTGTGTGATTTATGATGTAAACTAGATAAAAACTATATAAAAGTCACAAACTATTTTAGATTTTTTTTTTTTAAAGAAAAAAAATAGTAGGAGAACATAGTGCAAAAGATAAGGGACCTAGCTTTCAAACATGAATAAAAAATAAATAGACAAGGGCAAGGGTGTCCTTATCTAAAAGTTTTGTTTTTAATAAGTAAAATGTATACACAAGATCATCACAATACATAGGTTCATTTTGGTCAGAATCAACGTCTAGTTCTTTCAATAAGTGAATAATCAATCTTTCCTTAATTTGAATAAAGAAGGTGTTTGCATGCTTAATATAGGGTTTGATGTCTTGAGGTCTTCAATCGTTGCCATTCCACTTAAGATTTATAACTTGCAATAAAGACAAGAGAGTATGGGTTGTGTTGTATAGGGACTTGCCTAGTCAAACCCTATTTTGGTGTTTCCTCATGCATAAATGGCTATAATGATATTGATAAAGTGTGCTTACCATAGGTTGGGTAGAAAAAAAATGAATAAAAAGGAATGATAAATCACTTGCTATAACTTACCACTCAAATGTGGATTCCTTGATGAGATAAAATCATTTGACACATTTCATAAAGAAGAAAATGATAGTTTCTTGAAGATCCTACAAAGCTTAGTGCTCATAGAAATGATAAAGATAAAACATAAAATATCTTTGTATGCATGAACATGGATTTGATGTTGCATAATAACCATGATCTTTACTAAAAATATGTTTATAAATGTTTCTTACTCTTCTCTTGTAATTTCCTTGATTAATTTTTAGAATGATTGAAAGATATTAAAAATTATTAAATTGACTTAGATGTTCAAATGAAGGGAGAAACTAATATTTGTGTGAATTTCAACATTTCCTATATTAATTCTTTTTATAGGCTGAACAATAATTTTGAATCTGCAAACATACTAAGGGAAACAATAAAATATTATATTTTGTGCCAAAGTAGGGTAAAAAAGAGTGAGGACAACCAACTATGAACCTATTTTGAATTTAAGATTCTTGTAAAATAAATAATTAATTTAATTTCCCAAAAAAAATCTCAAAGATAAAAATAAAATAGATTATTAATAACCATAATTGGGCTCAAGCACTTAGGGAGGAGCAAAAGAATTCTAAAACTATCAAGGGTGATAATTTATAATGCTACACCTTCATCCTAAATCAACTTTACAATTTTTTCCTCTACATACCTTATTCATACCCCAAAACAAATTCCTAATCCATCCAAATCACCCCAAATTTCTCTAATATGATTCTCTAATCCAAAGTGTCAAAAAAATCCCCACCCAAAATCCAACATCCTAACATAACGTATCCTCTTTCAATAAAAATCTAATTTCATCCTTCATTTTCATCCTTAGGTCTCATTCTTCTAAATTCCCAATCCACTTCTAATCCCTCAACCTAATTTCTTCCACCTCCAAAGTCAAAATCTAACATTCTTAATCAATCTCTCCTCCATTACCCTCTTCCCTGTTTGTCCCCTTCATCCAAAATCAATCTTAAAATCTACTCCTCCAAACATTATCCCATAAGTAAATCCAACATCCCCATCATCTATCTGCTCCCAATTGTTCCTCAAATATTTTATCTAATGTAACTCATCCCCATCAATTTTTTTCTAATCCAATTTCATCCATCAGAATCCAATCCAAATCATGAATACATACCCTACTAAAAAAATATTTTAATGGTGAATAAATTGCAACTTATGGAGTGGCCAAATCAAGTAGATTTTATGAATTATCAGTCCAATGTATTTCAATTCACTATAAATTTATTTTATGAGGCATATGTAATTAATAATTTCACCATAATAAACTGTATGTTTCAAATTGTCTAATTAATATTTTCACCTAAAATCTCTTAAACATATATTAAATCGCCAACATATTCACCAATACTATTAAAATGATATTGTGTATTAGGACACATTTTTCCAACAACATTAAATTTTCACTATGTATCAAGACCCATTTCAACCATAAAATTTACAAATAATTGTGTATGAGGATGTATATTTCCAATAATACTCACCAATTAAATAAAAATTAATTGTATATGTGGACCTATTTTACTAATACTATGATAAATCCATGCTAATTACAAACCCATAATCATCTTGAAAATTACAATGTGTGTGTTTTATCAATGTTCAATGTAATGCCCCGCCAAGTAACCCTAAAGGAAGTTGCAATTAACATCTTAAGTGAACCAATTTTTTTTATAAAGTGCATTTAACATACACATTCACTTACTAATTAACAACAATCTCTAAGGCTACAAGGTTAGGATTACTTAAACCCACACATACATATTACATATAACCATAGCATTATGAACCTTATGATATAAATATCATACATCATAAGAATACCACATAACATAAGAAGATAATCAACCAAGATACAATCTCATAAACATTATCTTAATCCAATAGATACATCACTCATTCCCAGAATGAGGCAATAGTAAAAAAGATTACAATTACAAAATTTCACCTCATAAACATAAAAGGGATAAAATAACTTATACAAGTTAAAATATTACAATGCAAGATAATACAACAAGAACCGCAAGCTGTCCATCTGGATGCCTCGCCACCAAGTACTGAAGATCGATGGGGACCCAACGGTTTTGGTGCATGTTCCACCCTACCAATGTGGTACCCGAAGGCCCACCCCCCATGCTAGGAGATAGTAACAAAGTAACATGGACAAAGATCTACTACCTCTAACCAAAGGCAGACTCAAACTAACTCATACTAATATAACCAACCAAATAAATTAACATGTACAACTCATTCACCATACAAGTATGAATCAGGTACAACTCAAGTACAATACAAATACAATACAAGTACAACTCCAACATCATTGACATAGGTCACATTGCTTCCAGACATAAAGTAGATCAAGTATGTTCAAATAACCATACACATAAAATAATTAACAACAGTTGTCATAGATAGAGTGTCATCGCAAGGTTTGTCATGAGATCTCCTCTGGGCATTCTTCATAGGCTCTGGCACAAGTAATCCTGGTGGCCTCAACCGAATCCCTGCACTCATACTCACTCATGCAGAATCAACTACCTCTCGCAAGAGCTAGATAGTTGATCTTGCCATTCCAGGCCTTCTCACTCATCCCAAGTCTAAACAAGCCCTTGCGTCTATGAGTGAGGATTAAATTATCTTGATTAATGTGAAGTTATTCCTAATCTTTTAAGTACATTATTTTAATTATCACTTGTTTAAATCACTCCTGAAGGTTATCCAGTTTACCTCTTTGGGCTCTGACGCCTAATAGAAGCCACTCTTCTATTCGACAACACACACCCAAACAATCCACCAAGGGAACCACAAATGCATACCAACTAGGCCTCATAATCCACTCCAACACAAGGAGGATAAAAAATAATAGAACTCACTCCATACATCTTGGAGGCAACAAACACATAGTCCACTCCTTTCACAGGAGGTACAAAATATCTCACTCTAAACATCTTGGAGGCAACAACACATAGTCCACTCCTTTCACAGGAGGTACAAAAGTCTCACTCCAAACATCTTGGAGGCAACAACACATAGTCCACTCCTTTCACAAGAGGCAACAAGATGAAACCACATCACAAGGTCACTCCATACAAGGAAACACGGATCCCATAATCCGCTCCTAAACCAAGGAGGTGCAAACATCCCCGTTCACGAAAACCGGGTAAAACTAAAAAGACGCCATGCACTACCCAAGGGAAACAACTGGATGGCCTAAAGATTCAACAACCCTTATCCTCTTAGTTCTTCTAGAAGACTTATAATTTAGGACTAACACTAAATCCCAAAACCAACAATGCAACTTGACGACATAGCAACAAAAGCATTCAAGTCATCAATCAAATCTAATATTTGGATTTCCTAAATCCATACTCATTCAATAGGTAGTGTTGACAAAGTCAAAGACACATTAACTAGATCATCTAAAAATAATCATAACCTCTATTTCCCTTTTCATTATTGGAACCTAAAACAATTAAACTTACTTCCCTTTATTGAATACAAAGAATTAAATCCTTTAAAATAAGCTTGAGGAAGATACTACTCTTGGATATACTAAATCCGTATCTATTTCATAATCCAATCACAATGATTCAATTAATCTAAATAGAAGTTAATAAATAACATAATTGATTGCCTCATCAATAAAACAATTTCTTAATTTACTTTTAAATCGACACAAATCCATGCAAGTAACTCTTTCCATTTCTTAATCAAATCTTACATCTCATTCAATTTTCTATTTAAAACATTCAATCACTTTAATATAATAACATATTGTTTCTCTATCCATTTTCCATATACACTAATCAATCCATTTTTAAATCTCTATTCAATAATACATTGCATACATTTTATAAAAACGAAATACGATAATGAATTTACCCTTAACATATTTTACATGCTCCATATTATATATACACCAAGCATATATATTAATAAACTCAATTATATAGATTCTTTAATATTCCAATCACCATGATTAATTTGTTCTATGGAAATAAAACATAATAACTATTTGCCTTTTTCAATAGAGATAGTTCTTAAATTTACTTCTAATGCAAACTAACACTATTGCAAACAATCTTTTCAATTTTCTATCCGGAATCTATGTCTCCTCAACTATCCATTTAAAAACATGCAATTTCATAAATGTATAAAAATATCTTTTGGCTTATTTCTTTGACTACGCATTCAAAACTTATGTTTTAAATTCTTCATGCAAAACTAAATCACACGCACTTAAATAAAACAAGGTAAATACTGATTGGAAATACTCATGGATATATATATATACATCTCAATATATTTTCTTCAATCATATTAACAAAATAAATATTTCCTTTTAAATCAAGTAATTACTTCTATTAAAAAAAATATCTTTCTCTACACATTTTCTACACATACTAATCATTTCTTTTAGAACACTAATAATACCCAATTTACAAACAACAGAATAAAATAATATAAAATATTATTTATTCTCTCAAATGGATATATACCTTCAATATATATATACTAAATATAAATTAATATATTTAAATATATTTAATCATTAACATTTCTTCAATTCTTTACAGAATATTAAATTATTTAATTCAAAATAAAATATCCCTTATCACTAATTTTCCAAAATATAAATATATATTTTTCCAATTAAATCAAATTAATAAGTGGACCTTTCACACATGAATTTAAATTCCACAATTAAATTTTAAATTATGCATTATCTAATTCAAATATTTAACTCCTTCAATTAAACTTTAACATGCCATTTTAAAATAAACAATAATTTCTCATATGTTTATAATTTTAATTCCACTAATCTAATATACAAATTTTATTTAAAATAATATAAATAAATATAATACTTTAGTATTATAAATTATAATATAAAATATTATTAAATAATATTTTAATATTATAATAACAATACATAAAATATTAATATTTATAAATATCAATTTATTATTATTTTATTTTCAGAACAGCCATGGGAAAATATCTTAACAGCAGTCTCATGTTTCAAACATAACTCAAAAATACGATCTGGGTATTTACGATTTTTGGATAAGGGTAAAAAAATTTCAAAATGCAAAAACCCTTTAAATTTTCTAAAAACCCAGTTTGTAAAAGTGAAGTTATAGGCGACGCAATCAAACCATTTTACCATGAAAATATAACTATACTGCAGATTTTAAAATCCGTTTTTTGATAATAAACAGAAAGTTTCATTTTATAAAAACATTCTAAATGCATTGTTCAATCTCTATGTTTAATTTCAATAACAACAAAATCGATTTCCCCAATTAATTTAAATTCAACTAAGCTTTTCACAATTTTCACTCAAGAATTTTCACAAGCAAAGGCTGTAAATTTATTTAATTATTTTTTTCTAATATCAAATTTATTTTCTAAAACAAATTTAACAAACAAATCTTTAATCATTACTATTTTAAAGAAAACAATCAAGAACAATAAAAAACAAAGAGGAAAACCTGGTACAAGAAGCTACAGGAAGAGATGAATTTCTGATGCAAGCCTCCTCCAAAGATTTCCTGAATTTTCTTCAATCCTCCAAAGAATCCAATCCAAAATCCAACAAATGCAAACAATCTTTCCTTCAATCAATTCTACAATCAAACTTTCTTCAAACCCTTGTGCAAATTTTCCAAAATTTCTTCCCTGCTGTAAAAATGTATTTTTTTCCTTCTAAAAGATTTTTCTGCCCTAAAATTAAAACATGTATTCTTTATAAATCAAAAAATACCTAATACAACCCTAATTCACATTACATGCAAATTATATATTTCAATTTCAATTTCAATTTCAATATTTACAACCCTAATTCACATTACATGCAAATTAGATATTTCAATTTTAATTTCAATTTCAATTTCAATTTTCAATTTCAATTTCAATTTTCAATTTCAAATTTCAATTTCAATTTCAATTTCACTTTTGGATAACCCACTTTCAATTTAAAATACAATTTCAAATAATAAATTAATTTCCAAAGTTGCAACTAATTTTTCAAACAAACATTTAATTACAATTTCTAATTTAATTCCCACACGTTGAAATTAAATTCCAAATTTAATTTTAATTCTTCTATTTCCTTTCATTCTCTTGTATCATGTTTAATTAATTAATTTAATTATTTAATAACTAAATTCAACCCCCTTGGATTAAATTTAATTAATTAAATAAATTAAATATAATTAATTAATTTAAATATAAACTTTTATCCACATTGCATTATTTAAATTAAATAACCATCAACATGATTTAAATGCAATTATTCTAAATATCTATTTCCAAATCAAGAATGCTTCAGAATTAAATAGCATCAAAGTAAGACAGACAATGACTTGACACACACAACTAACGACACACTAAGGCTAGGGTGTAAACTTGACACATGTTACCTAGCTACTATCTCCCGTTCAACTTAACCGTTGGATCGACACGCTCAAACCTGTGAAACCAGGTGGAGTCGATGTCATGTACCTACAATCCTGCAACCAAGTAAACAACATCATACGATATATCCAGCATATAATACACACCATGAAGAAGGAATTACGGATTCGTAGGGCGCTCGCAAGCGAGTGATGCGAACTCATCCTCTTCACCAATACACTCATCGAAACTGACACTTCCATCATAATCCAGTAATCTCATAATAACATCTCATGTTAACTCTACAACAACATTAATCTATAATGCATGTGAAACAATAATCAGATAACTACATCCCACAATAATAGTTGTCGTTCAATAGTAGCGATCAAAACATCATAACAAAATGTATCCAATATCAAAGTAACTGCAACCAAACATAGCATAAAGCAACTTGAACAAGAAACAAAACAGAGGGGTATTACATTCAATTCACCCAAGATTTAAATGTATCACTATATAATCACATGGTATTCACCAATTTTTACTATACCATCTAAAATTCTCGTAGAATTAACCAAATATATATGGGTATGAATACAATCAAAACTCTAATTTATTTTTACATATTTTGTTTAAATTTCTAAACTAGTGAGCTCTTGATTCAGATCTAAGATCATAGGCAAGTTTGAAACTTTCAACTATCAACATTGTTGCATTAGTGAATGGAAAAATAGTGAAAACCTAAAGGTAATTGTGGAAACATAAATACTACTCCCCACCTTTGAGGAATGGAGCAAAAGGTTAGGGTTCCTATTTCACACTTGCTACACTCATGGACACCTTAGATATCTCAATCCAATGAAGAAAGGGGGAAGAGATCTGACAATAGGGTATCCTTGGTTCTATTTAGAGACTAACATATGCTAAATGATTGGTTCACATCCAAGCTAGGGCTTGGAAACATTTATGGAATGTAATATCTAATGATTGAAATCAATGATGCATAAAACCTCACTAAATGAACTATAAATGCAAACAAATCAGAATAGCAAACTAGAAAAGTATAGATGAGCACCTAGAAACCTGAGAGATATTAAATGGAGGCATTAAATGTTGAATAACCTAAAATTTGGGCCTACTGGGACTCATACGCCAGTCTGGGTGTATCAATCCCATATTTGGATTTCTATGCAGGAATTGGTTTCTTAAAAAGGGGTATCCAAAACTGCAAAAATATGAAAAATGACCTAAACTAGGACTCATACACTAGGACTGGCGTATGATTCCAATTAGGGTTTTTTGGAACTTCAAAGTATGAATCTGGTCTTCAATTTTTTCTCTTTCTATTCCACTTTCTTTCTGAATCTGAAACCCTGATTTCGAGGTTGTAGGTGACTTTTTAGTGAATATTACAACCTTGCAAATGAGGGCATAATTCAAACAACTTTCTCAAATCTTGTAGCCTAATCTTCAATGACCCTTTAAACTCCAAGACACCTAGATCTGAAATCACACATGTAAAGAGGAGAAAACTTGTTGATTGTTAGTGAATAGGGGTTTGCCTTGGTCAAACTCCAACCTTGGTCAAACTCCATTTAGGTAATTAAACCAAATGATAAAACAATGAAACAAGGACATGAAACATGAAACATGAACACTGATACCTTGAATTATTCCTTGTAAATGATTCTTTGTAAATATACAATCTAACATGAAATGGCCATGAAGTATGTAGATCTAGATCTTGAGATAAGTGTAGAACAATTCTTGACCTTGGATATTGAATGCAACATCACAACACTAGCTCAACAACATGCTTGATGCTCGATAATCTTGACATGATGATGGATCTTGAATTTCTACAACAATTGATAAAGAGTACGCCCTTGAATACCTTAAAAATGATCTTGAACGCTCTCTTGATGATCTTGTAAAGTCTTGGAATGCTTAACACTTGAGTGCCTGACTTGATATCATAAAGGATTATTATTTCTTAGGTGAAATAATGATTTGAAATATTTTTATATAGTAAATCCACCTAATATCCCATTAATTGGATTTCAAAAGCTAACATATATGAAATTTGATCTTAAAACCCAAGTTTTCTCGCTCAAAACCTTTAAAATAGGCTAAATGGGACTCATATGTCACTTGTGGCGTATGGGTCCCACCTGGATGGACTTGTACTCCCAAGGTGGTGTATGGATCCCACAAGGCCTATTTGAAGAGAGAGAATGTTAGGGAGTGAAGAAATTAAGTTTATATGTTGATCTTGTCAAGATTTTTATTGAAATATGCCTTGGGATGCACAATAAAGGGTCTTAGGGTCCTATTAGTGATGATATTAATGTCATAAATGCACAAGGGCCCAAAATTCAATGTGATTATAAATAAAAACATTTTACAACGTCAAATTAAGGAAAAATCAAGTCAATTTAGCTCAAAAGGGCCCTAAATCCCATGTTAATGTGTAAAACACACTACAACACTAGATTAGGTCCATTTAGTTTACAAGCTTCATAAATGTAATGTGAAGGTGTGACTAAATACACTTTACAACACTAAATTAAGGAAAAGTTAGGTTTATTTAGCTTTAAAATGGCCCAAAACCTAATGTGGATGTGTAAGACTCATCACAACACTAGATCAAGGTGATATTAAGTTCAATTTATCATTAATTATTCCCAAATTAAGAGAAATTGTACCATTTCCAAGGGTGTACAATTTATGTCATTACATTTAGCCCTCACTTTAGTGAGAGGATGAACTTTCTTCAAACTCACACTAAAGTAGACATTCAAGAGGGTTCCAATCGTACCAATGCGGATGGTCTAGGATAACCAATATCGAGGAGGGGATCAAGCCCCCAAGATCCAAGATCCTAAATAAAATCATCATGAGCATGAAAGAACATGCACAAGGTTTATAATATGCAACATCAAGATACACAAACATGCATTTTCAATAACTAAAAGAAAGAAAAACAAAAACAAGTGATATATAAATAGAGATAGATCAATCCTTGACCATTTGTCCAACAAGATGTGGATCATATCTAAAATGTTTGTCTAAAAAATGTACGCTCACTCTGATGCAACATAACTCTTGGTTGTATGTTGGTTGTGTAATCCAAGAAGGTGATACACATATGGCCAATATGCACTCACACACACAGAGATGAGTTGCTAAAGGAAATTGATGCCTTGGATCGGCTTCCCATCAAACCATACCAAAGTTATACCTCCTGATAACTTTGATAAGGTTCCACACAAAACTAATCTTTGATCTTCATGAGACAAGAAAAGCTTTGTATGCTTGGATCTCATGAAAAAACAATGAACTTTGAGCTTGATGAGGCAAGTAAAGCTTGGTATGCTTGGAACTCATGAACAAACAAGATGGCTCTACAGGAATGCAAATTGTGTTATGCAAGGTGGCAATATAACAAATAGTGTAAGGTGCATTCAAAGGGATTTTTCTTAGTTCATGCAAGATCTCTTCTTAGGGAACATCATGCCTAATGTCTCCAAGAGATGAAAAGTCAAAGAAATATCACACTCTTGGAGGGAATCAAACCCAATGACACCACCAAGAAAGGGATGTATCACAAGAATAAATAAAATCACATGGTGAAACGTGAGTGTCGATGTATGCCCCCACTTTAAAGTAGTTGCTAACACCATTGTTGTGAGAAATTGATTTAAAGTAGAAGAAGACATGAGAGATTACTCATAAAGACCTATGCCAAGTCATATGTTTCCAATAAGCTACATCATGAATAAGTATGTCACATGTGATCCAACTTAAGGCATGTCATCCACATCCTAAGCTTGCTATTATATGGTAGTCAACTAGCAAAAAGAGACAATGACAAGTGACACACAAGGACACGACTAACTAACCCCTTACCCCCACTTAGTGTAGGGCAAGGGTGAGGCTGAATAGGATGAAAATAAGTATCAATTAGAGGTACTAGGTGCTTCAACACAAGCAAGAGAACCACACTCCTTGAATGTTGGATTCGATTACTCAAATCCTTACATTCATTAATAGAATTACCATGAACTCTATGATATGCACAAAATAGATTCTTATAGTAAATTTTATTTTGTGTTCTTGGAGGAAGGGAAATCAAATGACCTTGCAGGTTTCTGGACAAGATACTTTCTTGATCAATAATAGGATATGTTCCTTTATTTTGTGACAAAAATATCTCTTGCTTAGCAGAAGGTGTCATACTTACACAAGACTCTTTAGATTGCAAGATTTTGTTTTCTTCTTTAAAGGAAAACAAAAAATCTATAGAATTTGAATCATAAGTGTTTTTTGTTATGACATTAATGTTAAGCAAGGATTTCTTTTCTTCTTTCATGTCTTTCAAATGATAATAATCTGGAGCATTAATGTATATTAGTTTAGGATGCACTACTGTTAAATTCGGCTTGGAAGAAGCTTTTGTAAGAGTGTTGTTATTGAGTGAAGGCTTGTTTGTTTCTTTCGAGGGACAAGAACCAAGACCACTAGTATTTTCTTGAGTGTGAGGCTCTATAGGGACACAAATACCTTTTTCTCTAGCACCACATCATTTTCTACTATAACCAAGTTGTTTCATAAGTTCATAACCTTTTCCATAAATATTATTCATCTCTTTTGGATTGGGTGGTTTCTCATAATTAAGTTCACCAGAGTTTGTTGTGTAATTTTATTTTTCTTCTAAACTGGTTGAGGTGGACACTTTCAAAGGGTCTTCTAAATATTGTGTTGGCATTACCACTTTTTATTTTTCCTTTTTATAGTCTTTATTTATTATCTTGTATTCTCCAATGAATTTTGGTGTGAAATACAGGGAAACCCAATCATCTTCTAATATCTTTGTGACTTCCTCAATGTGTTTTTTTGTCTTTCTATTGCATAGGTTCCACTTATGTAGTTGGTTTGTGTGGAAATATGTAGAAATAACTCATAAGTTAAACAACACACCAATGAGACATTCTATCAAAGAATCTAATTTAAAATTAAACAAACTCCAAACTCAGTAGATTCTTCAAAGTCATCTCATTGTCCTTTATCTCCAAGGATTCATTTTAAGTTGCTTTCTCTTAGATTGTATAAGCAGAAGATTAATAGAATGAAAACCTAGAGAATGAGATGATATGCAAAATGTATTCTTATGCTAAATTATGTAAGATAATTAAACTAATATAATGAAACTAAGAACAAATTATGCAAGCTATTCTACTATAATTATTATGCTAAAATGATAAAAACTGAAATGCTATGCTTATGATAAAGAAATCTAGGATATTAAGATGCTAAATGCTTGATAATTCAACTATAATTCTCACCCTATGCAACTAGATGATTTTCAAAACACAAAGAGGTCTTATTTATAGACTTTTGGAGGCAAAATCTTAGTTGGAAAAGATCAACAATTGAAAATAAGTCTGATAAGATGAATGATTGAAGATTGAGAAGTTGGAGAGAAAGATGGAGGCTAGAGAAAAAGAAGGAAGATGTTTCCTCCTACAAAACCTTTTCCATTCAAAAATGAAGGAAGATGGCCATTTGTCATTTTTAGTTATGAGAAGTTAGTTGGTAGTTGAGGATAATTCCATAATTAAATAATAAAATTATTTAATATGATGTGACATGTGGATTTAGAAGCTTCCATAATTAAATATTAAAATATTTAATTATGTGTGAAAAGTGGATAAGAAGTGCCTAATTAAATATTTAAAATACTTAATTATATACGAAAAGAGAATTTAAAGAAATAATGATAGTCTATGGATTTAGAAGAACATTTACTTTATTTGAATTAAAAATTCAAATTTAAAGCAATAGGATAATTAATTTAAATAAACTATAAAATTTATTTAATTAATTAAGAGGAAAAATGATAATAATTAAATAAATTATTTATTTAATTAAAATAGAAGAATTATAAAATGAACAATATAAATAAATAATTAAATTTATTTATATGTAGATGGAATTAGAAGATTAATTAAATAACTCCTATTTAATTAATTACCAAGCTTAATATGATGTGACCATTTTTAGATGTATATATTTTACCCCTCTTTGAAGTGATGTGTTTTACGCATTGCTTCAAAGAAAAATTTAAATAAAGAAAATTTGTGCCTGACTTTGAAAATTTTGATTGATGATGCTATATGCCCCCTCAGGAGATAAATCGCATGGTTGAAGTTTTGTTGAAGTTTTTGATGATGTTTGAAGATTTACAATTATTTAATGTAGTTTTTTCAATTTATCTCCCAAAATAGCTCTCATTTTGGTGAAAAATAAAAATAACACCGCCTTAATTACCCCCTTAAAAGGTGTAAAAAGGTAAAAAGTCATTGTCATTTTTACTATTGCATTTTGGTGATTGGAGAGCTCTGAGCGATTGCAGACAAGATGGTGATCCATTACAAGAGACATAGATTCGAGAGGGTACACTGACATCAAAGACCAACTGCTTATGGACCCCTAGTAAGATTCTAAACCTCGTTTGTGAATTTATTTCATGAATTTAGTATGCATTTTAATTTTTTTGAATTTTTCCCTTGTTGTTTTAGTGCATAGACATGAGTTTTAGCACATGCGAGCCTTCTTGTAGTGCATAGATAAGTTCCTTTAGCACATATAAAGTAGTGCATTTAGGTTGTAGACGAGTGCACACATGTGATAAAGTAGTGCATAGGTAGATTTAGCACTTATGTTGATAAATTAGTGCATACACAAGGGGCTTTAGCGCATATATTAGTTTAGCACGTAGGTCCGATAGTTTAGTGCATAGGCTAGATAGATTAGCACATTTGACAAAATGGTGCATTGACCCTCTATTTTAGCGCATCCATGGATTCCTTTAGTGCATTTTTTGGATTGGAACATAGAATGTTTGTTTTAGCGCATCCATGAAATTTTTGATGATTTTGATTGTTTAACCTATAATTTCTTGATTTTGAGGATCATTTCAAGAATAATTGTGATTGATTGATGTTGTTGCTATATTAGACAACTAATTTGATAAAATTGATTAGCATCAAGGATAACGAATCTGATTTTTGTGATGATTTGATAAATTTGTCCTCATGTTGAAATGAAAAACAAATAGTAAAATGATTGAATGATGCTAATTTGCAGATAAATTTGTCTTCATGCTTCATCAAAAATAAATAGTAAAATGATTGAATGATGTCGATTTGATTTGATGTATGATTTTGATAAATTTTCTTTCAAGAATGGAAAACAAATAGTAATGATTATCTGATCTGATTTGTAGATAAATTTGTCTTCATGTTTGATGAAAAACAAATAGTAGAGTGATTGAATGATGTCCTTGCATTTGATTTTTTTTATTGCATGATGTGATTTCATGCATGATGTACTTTCCTGATGAATTAATTGTATCTCCATGATATTGTGATCTAATTGATTTATATGGATATGTTGTATAGGAGGATTTTAAGATCCTCCTGGTCGGAGAGAGATTTCCCAAGACCTAGGAGATGATCCCTAGATTATCACAGCCTGAGATTGGAGTGATTTCCAAATGTTAGTTGGGCTCATTGCTTAGGATCCCATAGTATAGGATCAATAGGGGGTTACTGATAGGGTTAGCTGAGCAGTGGAATAGTGAGAATAATACATTCCATTTTCCCACTAGTGAGATCACAGTGACTCTTCAGGATGTATATAGGATTTTGGGGATTCCAGGGATAGGCAAGATTGTGGTCTATGACCACAAGGAGGTTGGGGGTACTTATTCTTTATGGAGATTTTTCCAAGATGCGACCATTAGTGGCTATGAGATCCCATGGAGAGCGATGGTTGAGAGTTATTCCCCACTTCCCTTAGTGTTGGATGGATTCATTGGTGGCTTTTTGTGTCTTGACCATAGGTCAAAGGGACAGTCGGTAGGATGGGGTCATATTCTAGAGAAGATGATCCTTCAGCAAACGAGGTATGCATGGGTTTCATGCATGTTGGCCCACCTATACCATGATTTTCATCAGGTGGTATATACAGGGGGGAAGAGAATATCTTCCGGAGTTACCCTTTTACAGATATGGGCATGGGAACATATTGCTATTACTCGCCATTTTGCAGAGAGAGACTTCCCTATAGGCCATCCATATGTATATGCTTATGCAGGTCCGCTTGCCCAACCTAAGTTGGGTAAGTTGGAGTACTAGAGGAGAGTATTGGATGACATGGATAGAGTCATATGGAGGCCATATTTAGACTGTGAGGCCCAGGACAAGGATGACATTGATTTTCCCTATTGTGGCTTATCGAGATACCTGATTGGGAGGACCCCCTTCATCATAGAGAGGTTTTTGGTCATGCGAGTACTGAGGAAGTTTGGGAGGGTTCAAGTGATTCCACGGGGAGTTTCCCATTATGCCAAGCGGAGGGAGGATGTTGCAGAGTGGAGCCCATTTATTTCCTATGAGATGGTGAGGGTAGAGTATCTAGCATTAAAGCCAGAAATATGAGATTATAGACCAGATATTGTTGATGCACGTATGATAGAGGAGTATGCCCAGTACTTCCATACACATCCTTTTCTGAGGTTGATAAGTCTTGATGATCCTGCTCCCTTAATTGATGGACCAGCATCACAACATGTGAGGAGACAACAGAGGGGTGAGGCACAGGAAGAGCAGGTTGTTGGAGGATATGAGGGTATGAGTGGATATGATGGGGATGATAGAGATGATAGTGATGATAGTGATGATGATGATAGTGACAATGGGGCTGATGAAGATGATGGGAGGATACCACCCACTTTGGATTTTCAGATTGTGAAGAGATCGAGGACCATGAGGAAAACATAGCAACTAGTAGTAGGTCCATTGCATGTTACTATTAGGGCTCCATCCTGACAGCAAAAAATCTAGATAGATACCTTACAAGCATAGATATAGGCTCTCTAGAGCCAATTAGCATAGGCTCAAATTCTCATCACACAGCATTAGACATAGATGGCACAACCACCACCTCTAGATCCACAGGTAGCTCAGTTGATAGCAAAGCGAGATAGCTTGAGACAGTGCTGCTAGCAAGCAGAGGGGATTGCGGAGAGGCTTGTGAGATCTGTACAAGGCACCTCCATTGGGGAGGTTGTGGCAGAGGAGTTGGAGACTACTCGGGAGGAAGATTATTATTGAATGAGATATTATGAGATAGTGCCTCTCAAGCAACAAATACCTTTCATCCAGTTCGGCAACAGGTCATGTACCCACTCCAGAACTCATTCTAGGAGTGTGACCAGGGGTGTATCACATCTAGATAGATGAGATATAGATGGTGTAGGTGTCAGTGGTTTAGCCAGACTAGCTCCTTCTGGAGGTAGCATCAGCCATAATCCCCCTTCTGATACTCCCCATTGATGATTTGTATACATTCATTTTTTTCACATTTTATGTATATCTCTCTTGACATTTGATATAATTATACATTTGGACATTCATTTGATGAAATTATATCATATGCAGCGATGATTTATGATCCTATATGCATGTGTCTATATTATTCTATGATGGATGTTCACGTATGCATTTCTATTTCTATATGTTATGTTGTTGATGATTATGCCATGATGATGTATGTTTATGTATAATGATCTTTACAAATGGATATATCACATGATGATGCCTATACATATGATATGATAGTGATGATGATTCTTATGACTTCGGTAAATAATGATGATGATGCGATGACTTGTATATGAATCTTATATGTATTATGATAATGGTTATGCAAAATATGTTATGATACTTATGTTCTACTTTATTGATGAATAATTTAAATGATAATTCAATGATTTTATGATGTTCTATGATGCAATGGAAAATTTAATGATTATGGATGCAAAGATATAATGAAAATGTTGTGATGAAATGAATGCAATGGATGCATTTTATTTTTGTGTTCTTTTCCAATGTATGGTTATGTATAATGTATAATGATGCCATGATGTTGATGTGTTATATACAAAATGAAAATGATAATGATAACCATATATGAATGAATGAATGTGAAAGTGAATGAAAATGATAATGAACAATGTGAGAAAAATGATAATGAAAATGAAAATGATAATGATAATGATATATGAATAATATGAAAGTGAATGATAAATCAATGAATATGAAAATGAATGATAATGATATATGAATGATGTGAGAATGATAATGAAAATGAACGATACAATAATGATATGATTTCTACCAATGTCAAAATGTACTCAATATTTATTCAAAAGAGATATATTGTTTTTGATTCCTTGCCAACCTCCAAAATCCATTATGCAAATGCAAAATTAAAAATGAATGGAATCTATATTAATCATGCAAACTTAACTCTGCAAAATGAACCATTCAATGTTGCCATTCTGTGAACCAATTTTTATGCTTATTTATCATCATTGAGCTTTTGAAATGTTGGAAGTTAGTACAAGCATCAAAGGGTATATCTACATTGATGATGTCCTAAGTACAAATTTCATGATTTTTGATATAGCAAGTTAATACAAGCATCGAGGTATAATTGAACCAAGATGTCTTAAGTATTGATTGTGTAAACAAACATAATTTAATCCTTTTTCTATGCAAATTCTGAAATGTCATCAATGATACTTTTATAAACCATGTCTCACGACAATTTGCACAATAATAATGACTAACTTATAGACAAAAAACAAAGAAAAACCATATTCATTCCCTGTTACTCTAGTTCAATACATCATTGAGCCACTCCAAAGATATGATGTCATAAAATTATAAAACAACAATTCAACTTATGCTTTAAGTGTTCCAATCATTTTATTCAGATTAAGATCATCTAGTTTGTTTCAGTTTCATTTTGTGATATGTCTCATAGCTATTTTGACCATGCATGATTGGATATTTGATGTTGATTTGTCATTCAGATATTTGATGCATTTTGTAATTTGTCTGGTGAAAAGTTGATTACCCCTAGTGAGTTTGTACTTTGGCTCCAGTTTAGACACAACCTACTGCTATAAATATAAACAATGATCACCAAGCCATGGTGAAATCTTGTCACCTCTAGTGGATATAGTGTCCATGATGTGGATATTATGGCAAGGGATGGATTGGATGCTCATAAAAACGGTTATGTATAAATGATGCAGGACAAAAATTAATAGATGGAAGAGCCAACTAGTTCACAAATAGCGCCTAAATTCTAAGTTTTCACCATTTGGTTTTATTGCACTTTTTCAGATTTTTTTATTTTTTTGCTACTACCAAGACGCCTATTTGCCAGGTTTTCATCAAGGCAATGATTTTTTTGATTTTTCATTTTTTTGTACTCATTTTTATATATATATATATTTCCCTTTGTTTTTATTGTGTGTCAAAAGAATGCTTGTTTTCCAGGTTTTCACCCTGATGATGATTTTTTTAGACTTTTTCTACTATTTTTGGATGTTTTTTTCAAGACTTTTTCTGTTGTTTTTGGATGTTTTTCAGGACTTTTTCCATTTTTTTTTCTCAGACATAGAACCTCTTAAGATGAATGCTATTGATCGGTTCTTCAAACAGGTACCCTTTAGGTGTAGATAACTGATATTCTCTAGAACCATAGATGGTGATGATGACAAATGGACCTAGCCAATTTGGTTTGAATTGTCCTTTCTTCTCCTGATCTTGTTGATTGCAAGGATTTTCCTTTAGGCCCAGGTCACCTACTTGAAATTTTTGTGGTCTAACTCTATGATTGTAGTTGTGATACATGACTTTTTGATAACCCTTCAAGTGATCAGTTGCACGGTGTCGTCTCTCATCTAGTAGTTCCAGTTATTGCAGTCTTGAAACTTTGTAGTCTTCATCAGTTATGAGTCCCTTCAATGAGACTCAATGTGAGGGTATCTCAACTTCTAATGGAAATATTTATTTTTCTCCATATACCAAAGCATATGGATTGGATTCTATTGGTGTATGAATACTAGTTTATAGGCCCACAAAGTTGGATTTAACTGTACATCCCAATCTCGACCGACATCATTTACTGTCTTCTTTAGGATCTTCAGGATTGTTTTATTTGAAGCCTCTACTTGGCCATTTCCCTATGGATAATAAGGTGTAGAGAACCTATGTTGGATATGGAATCATTCATAAATTTCATCAACATATTGATTCTTAAAAGGTCTCCCATTATCAGTGATAATGGAGCTGGGAATACCATACCGACATATAATGTAATTCAAGATAAAAGATGAAATTTTTTTTCTGGTTACTATTATCAAAGGGACAGCTTCAATCCATTTGGTAAAATATTCATTTGTCATGATTATAAACTTGTGCCCATTTGATGAAGAGGGGTGGGATTTTCCAACTAGATATACTCCCCACTGAGTAAAGGGTTACGTTGTAGTGAAAGTTTGCACCTCTTGAGGAGGAGCATGAATAAGGTTTCTAGGTATCTGACACTTTGGACATTTCCTTACAAAGGTAAAAGATTCCCTCTCCATAGTTGGCCAATAATAACCCATTCTAACAAGTTTCTTAGCTAAGGTCAATCCACTTGAATGAGTTCCACAAATACCACCATGAACCTCTTGTAAGGCATTTTCAGATTCATCACACTCAAGACATTGAAGGAGGGTACCATCAAGACCATGTCAGTAAAGGGTTTCAATGATTAAGGTATAGTGAGAAGATTGGCATATAAAATTTCTCTTTTGATTCCTGGACAAATTCGGGGGCAAGATATTATCTTTCAAGTAGGTATATATCTTGTCATATAAAGGGGAATCAAAACCAACCATATGATGGATGATTTGGGTCTTATAATTATCATAGGTAGGGGAAAACAATTGTTCCATGAGGAATTCATATCGAGTTTAATTTTTTGATAGTTGTAGTAGCGAAGCAATTTTAGCCATGGCGTCTGCAGCTTTGTTGTCAATCCTCAAAATCTATGTGAACTTGGTCTCAAAAAAATATTTCTTAAAATCATCAACCATGTTCTTATAAGGCATTAACTTGTCATCTTTAGTCTGATAATCATCATTCATTTATTTAATGACAAGTTGTGAATCACCATAAACTTGCAACTATGTGATTCGCCATTCCAATGCTACTCTTATTCCAATAAGCAGTGCTTCATATTCAACTATGTTATTGGTGCAAGGAAACATTAACCGATAATATTTTGGAATAATATGTCCCTGAGGTGTGACATAAAAAATTTTTTCCCCTGAGCCATATTGTATATAGGATCCATCAAAATATAGTGTCCATGAATGCTTCGTTGTTGTTGTGAAAATTTTTTCATTAGGAAATTCAATGTGCATTGGATGATTTGTTTGTAAGGGTGCTTCATCCAGCTGATCTGCTATGACTTTTCCTTTGATGGCTTTTTGATCTACATAGTGAATTTCAAAATCACTTAAGATCATTACCCATTTGGCTAGCCTGCCTATTAAGGTAGTATTCTCAAAAGGTACTTTAATGGATCAATTTTGGCCACAAGTTTAACTATGTGAGCTAACATATAGTGCCACAAATTTTGGGAAGCAAACACTACTGCTAAACAAGCCTTTTCAATAAAAGTGTAGTTGAGCTCATGACTTTTCAAGGTCCTGCTAATGTAGTATACAACTCACTCTTTTCTTGTTCTGTCCTCTTGTGCCAACAATGTCCCCAAGGATACTTTTGTGATTGAAATGTAAAGTATGAGCGACTCTCTTGGAACTGGTGGAACCAAGATTGGTGGACTCATTAGATATTGCTTGATTTGATTGAATTCTGATTCACACTTTTCTTCCCATTTGAAAGGAACATTTTTGTGCAAGAGATGCATGAAAGGAAAACTCTTTTCTACCAGTTGTGCAATGAACCCTCTAATAGATTGTAATCATCCTTGCAATGATAGAAGTTGACTGATATTTCTTTGTGCTGGCATCTCCATGATGGATTTGACTTTTGCTAGATCCACCTCTATTCCCTTTTTTTGAAACAATGTATCCTAAAAGCTTTCCAGATTTAACCCCAAAGACACACTTCTTTGGATTGAGTCTAACCTTGAATTTTTCCATCCAAACAAATATTTAAGATAAGATATCTAGATTTCCCTCTCTTGTATAATATTTTTCTAAGGATGACTTGTATAATATTTTTCTAAGATATCATCCACATAATCTTCCATGAAAGTGTGCATCATGTCATGAAAAATAGTGGTCATTGCTCATTGATAGGTTGCACCTACATTTTTGAGTTTGAATGGCATCACATTCCAACAATAGGTACCCCAAGGACATGTGAAAGTCTTCTTTTATTGATCCTCAAGTGTGATATTGATCTGATTATACCCAAAGAATCCATCCATAATTCAAAAATTGGCATGCCCAATTGTTAGGTCCACAATTGTGTTAATGTTAGGCAGAGTAAAATCATCTTTTGGACACACTTTATTCATATCCTAAAAATTTGCACAAATTCTAATACGCCCATCTATTTTTGACACTGGTACAATGTTAGAGATCAATTATGCATAGTCAATGGACTAAATGAACCCTACATCCAACAATTTCTTCAATTCCTCTTTGACCAACAATGTAACATGCAGATGAATCTTTCTAAGTTTTTTCTTTACAAGTTTTTCCCCTGACATTATAGAAAAATGATGCATGATGAGATTAGGATCTAGTCTAGGCATATCCGCATATGACCAAGCAAAATTGATTTGATTGGATTTCAATAATTCCATGAACTTTGGTAAATCCTCCTCCATTAATGAAGCATCAAGTTGTAGGATCTTTGGTTGTTTTGCAGTGTCTATGTTGATTGCTTTTGTCAACTTGATCAAAATAGAATATCTCTCCTGGTAGTGTTTTGGGAGAGTTCCAAGTTTCTCATCCTTCAATGCCTTTGAAATCTTTTCACCATCGGATATGCTCTTGCTTTTTCCTTTTTCATGATCTAACACTTTCATTTTCTGGTTTTCACTATTAGATCGATCTTTTATATTATTAATTTTGCAGCTAAGAAACTTGGCACTATCCTGATTAAAATTTTGATCATGAAATTCGCTGGTGGAAACCGTTTTAGGATTGGAAGAGAAAAGTAAATTTACAATGGTCTCATCATATTGGAATATAGAGATATCAATAGGTTCAGTTTGATCCCAATCAATAAGCTCGAGATGGATTAAAGGAAAAGGATCATCTGGTTGAGTGAGGTCAAGGGTTGTTAAGGTCATGATATGGACATGGTTAACATTCTTGCTATAAGGAAGGTCTATGATGGTATCATCATGTCGATTATTAATCTCATTTTGAACCAAATCATCCTCACTCGAGTCATGGTCATCTTGAAGTACATAATCAAGTGGCTGAGTCCTTGAACTTTCTCCTTGTGTAAGTATGGGTGTATATTTTTGTATGACATCAACCTTTTTATCCCTCCAAAATTCATCATCATAAATTGTATCCCATTCATACTCACTTGAATCAGTGTTGGAGTTATCCTACAATCTAAGAATTGTCACAACTATCTCTTCATGGGATTTCTTTAAAGAAACTTCTTTATGAGTTTTCTTTAAAGTGGCTTTTTTTGTGTCTTCCCCATATCCAAGTCTCGTTTTATCTTTTGGATGTGTTACTATAGGTTGAATGGGTTCTACAATTCCTTCCTTTCTTTTACCTATGAGACCAATCCCTTCATAGCCCATCCTTTGCATTATGCCATAAACTTTACCATATTGTTTTGTAGGGAATTTGATATGTGGAACAAATTCATCTTCATCCTTATATAGCCAATTGAGAATATATCTATCTTCAGCTTCATCTTCTTGAGTATATTCTTTGATAAATTTTCCATCAAACATGGTGATGGGTACCGAATATTGTGCTCCTGATGTGGAGGCTACTACAACTTGTTGTTTGGATATTGTGGGTTGTCCATGTGATTTGGGAGAGATAGGTAAGTTAGAGAGACATAATGAATATTCTCCCACCCCTTTTTCTTTTAATTGTAATTTTGTGCCAAATTTCTTTATCAACTTGTTTTATTGATCATTTTGATTTGAAGGAGAAACAAAAATAGATTCTCTATTATGTGGTACAAAAGTGTCTTGGGTCTCTTTGAGATTAGAAACAATTTGACTTTTGTTATGATTTGTTGGTATAGTTATCTCCTATCCTTCATAGGGAAATTTGAGACATTGATGATACGATGACGGTACTACTTGCATCTCATGGATTCAAGAATGACCCAAAATTATGTTGTAAGAAAGATCTCGATCCAAAACTTGGCAGAAAGTATTCTTTACAATAGGTCCCACTCTAATAGGAAACATAATAAGACCCTTGGAAGCTCCCTCTTCATCATCATATGCTTTAATTGTTATCTTCCTTCTTGGATCAATAGAATCTTCAAAAAACCCTAAGGCAAGGACCAGCTTTAAATTACAAATATTCAAGTCAGCTCCTCCATCTATTAAGACACACCTAATACGGGTTTTATGGACCA
>CM021102.1:413942909-413994906 GCA_007115665.2 Sequoiadendron giganteum | reverse complement strand
GATTATAGTGGGTTGGAATCATTGGCTTTAGGTATTCCTACTTCGGTCTTTCCTCTTGGGTGAGTACTTTTTCCCACAAGAGCAGGCCTGCTAAAGGTTTTAACAAAGCATGAAATTAAAGATTAGTTTGGAATTTTGATCACCCAGTTAAGGGGAGAGCATAGTCCTATCACCTGACAAACAAAACAAACAATGATGTTCAATTTTAATCCCAAATAATGATTTTCTTTAAGCTAGGTGAAGATGTTGCTTCACAAAAGAAATGGGATTCATTTTTATCCAAGATATATCAATTGTTTGGTGATTACCCTAGGATTGGTTCATTTTAACCCAAATGACGACCCTAGGATTGCTTCATTTTAACCTTATGAAGAAAAAAATTAACCTCTGTCCGCGGGCGCATCGGAATCAGAATTAAAAATTATACTTTCATGAATGCACTAGAAGAACACATGAATGCGCTATAATAGAGAAGGTATGCACTAAAAGAAACACACGAATGCGCTAGAACAAAGCATCTATGTGCCAAAATAACATATGAATGTGCTAGAATAGAGCATCTATGCACTGAAATAGGCATCGTATGCGCCAAATTGTCCCATGTATGCACTAAAATAGGTCTCGTATGTGCTAAACCGTGAATCCAATTTGTAACCTGCAAGAAAACCTGCAATAAAATATTAAAAATGGGGCAAGGGCCCCACGATGGGCACCAAAAATGTGTGTAAATATGTAGAAACAAATCATAAGTTAAACAACACACCAATGATACATTTATCAAAGAATCTAATTTAAAATTAAATAAACTCCAAACTCAGCAGATTCTTCAAAGTCATCTCATCATCCTCTATCTCCAGGGATTTTTCTTAAGCTGCTTGCTCTCAGATTGTATAAGAAGAAGCTTAAAAAAATGACAACCTAGAGAATGAGATGATATGAAAAATTCATTCTTATGCTAAATGAGGTAAGATAATGAAACTAAGAACAAATTATGTAAGCAATTCTACTATAATTATTATGGTAAAATGATAAAAACTGAAATGTTATTCTTATGATAAATAAATCTAGGATATTAAGATGCTAAATGCTTGATAATTCAACTATAATTCTCACTCTATGGAACTAGATGATTTTCAAAGCACAAAGAGGTCTTATTTATAGACTTTTGGAGGGAAAATCTTAGTTGGTAGAGATAAACGATTGAAATTAAATCTGATAAGATGAACGGTGGAAGATCAAGAAGTTGGAGAGAAAGATGGAGGCTAGAGAAAAAGAAGGAAGATGTTTCCTCCTATAAAACCTTTTCCATTCAAGAATGAAGGAAGATGGCCATTTGTCATTTTTAGTTATGAGAAGTTAGTTGGTAGTTGAGGATAATTCCATAATTAAATAATAAAATTATTTAATACGATGTGACATGTGGATTTAGAAGCTTCCATAATTAAATATTAAAACATTTAACTATGTGTGCAAAGTGGATAAGAAGTGCCTAATTAAATATTTAAAATATTTAATTATATACGAAAAGAGAATTTAAAGAAATAATGATAGTCTATGGATTTAGAAGAACATTTACTTTATTTGAATTAAAAATTCAAATTTAAATTAATACGATAATTAATTTTAATAAACTATAAAATTTATTTAATTAATTAGGAGGAAAAATTATAATAATTAAATAAATGTATTTATTTAATTAAATAGAAGAATTAGAAAATGAACAATATAAATAAATAATTAAATTTATTTATATGTAGATGGAATTAGAAGATTAATTAAATAATTCGAATTTAATTAATTACCAGACAATATGATGTGACCATTTTTAGATGTATACAGTTGGTGTTAATGTTTTCAAAGGATTGTCTTTATTTTTCTCAATGTTCAAACAACTATTTGGGTTAGGGTTAGCTTCGAGTGTGTACACTTTGTTGTTGTAAATATACTTCATTACACGATGAAGAGTAGAAGGTACCCCATTCATTGTGTGAATCCACAGTCTTCTTAAAATTTGGTTGTATGAAATATTGTGAGGCATAACATGGATCAGTGTTTCTAATGTGGCCTTTTCAGCTGTAATAGGAAAGTGATCACACCAAGTGGTTTTTTTCCTATATATCAAATCCCTTAATAGATACATAATTAGGCTGATTTTTTTATTTATCCATGCCAAACCTATCAAAAAGGGTCATACTACACACATTAAGGGTGCAGCCATTATCAACAAGGGTTCTCTTTATGCCTCTTCTTTTGTAGCGAACGATTACCATGAAAGCTTCATTTTTTTTACACTTCCAAAGGGGGGAGTTCACTTTGGTGGAAAATAATGTTAGTGTTTATTCCTTGAATCAGGGTTGCTATGTCATTTTGTTGCACGCTAGAAGGGATAGGAACTTGTTGTAAATCACTTTGAATCATGTTATGGTAATGATGGGCGGCTTGGATAAGGTCCCACAATGATATATTAGCAGAAGTATTCTTTAGTTGTTCAAAAAGATTGTACTCCTTTCCACTTTGTGAAGGTAAATGAGGAGGACCAGGCAAGATAGGGTTAGGCAATGAGAAGGATGTTGAATTTGTTTGAATTGGTTGTGGATTGTTCCTAATGTTATATTAATGAGAAATGGTATTATGACTCGGCTATTGCAACACATTATTCTTAGTTGGGTAAAGGATAAGTTCAAGTTTGTTTTGGAATTTGAGGTTTGTGTGCAGGTGGGTAAAGGATTAGAGGGTTCAAAGGATGTCCCATAGGATATGTAGGAGTTACATTAATAAAGGGGGATCTAATGGACACTTGTGCATTCATAACCTCAGTGGTCTTGGTTTTATCTATTTCTAATAAAGGGAAATCTAGAATCACATTTTTACCATCAATTAAAGAAGCCACATCATTATTGTTGTCATTTTCTTGCACTGTGATATCCTCCCTAGGAGGAGAGTTGTTAGGAGAACTACAAACCAAATTTTCTTGACATTCAAGGATTGGTTCTTCCCAAATGACTTCATTGCAACTAGGGGAATGATCAATTGTTGAATTATCTTGTTCAATAAGGGTTTACCTAGGTGAAGAGAGACAACTAAGATTCTCATGACTTTCATCGATCAAAGTATCTTCTTCACAACTAGGAGAGATGCTAGTAGAAGGGTAAGTATGATTTTAATGATCATTTATTATATCATTCCTTTGTTCCCTAATGTCTTCCAAAATATGATTTGTAGGGGAAGGATCATAAATAGGATTGTTATAGACCTTAAAGGTTTGATCATGTAACACTAACATATCCTCATCATTTACAATCTTATCATTCTCTCAAGAAAAAGGAGAATTGAAGTTAGGTAAGGTGATGTTTAGAAATGTTTCTATGATGTCATTCTCTTGTGCTAAAATATCTTCCAATGTAGGAGAGTTTATAGAAGAGGATATTTCAACAATGTCATGATTCTCAATGAGTGCATATTCTAACACCAAAATACCTTTGTCACATATAGGAGAGGTATTAGGAGAAGAGCAACTATGATCATCAGGATTTTCTAAATTTTCATCTTCTTCTATCAAATCATTCCCACAAATAGGAGAGATAAGAGGGGGTGTAGGTTTAAGGCAATTGTCAAAAATTGCATTCTCTTGCACTAAGAGACTCTCATAACTAGGGAATGTATTGAGTGAGTGACTAACATGCTTATTGACTAAATTTTTATTTGAAAACTTGGAAAAGATAGATACTAACATTTGTGAACAATAATCTATGCAAACTCAAAATAGAATGTAAAGAGCTAGAATGAAATGCAATTTTTTATATTTCAAAGAAGTTAATTTATTGATTACACTATGCAATAACCGAAAAGATGAAATGTTGTAAATGCAAATTTGGAATTAAGCAATGCATGAAATGAACCACTTTAAACTAGATTTATTGAAATGCATGAAACCGAAACTCAACCAATTGAAACATATAACTGATGGCAGCAAGTAGAAGTGCAAAAACAAGGTTTAAAATGTTGTAAGAGGTAGTTTCAGATGTGCACTGGGACTGATTCGCCCAAAGGGGCATATGAGTCCCAGTGAGGGTTTTTTCAAAAAAAATGGAGAATTTTAAGTGATTTTTACGCTTTGTAGTTTTTATTATCTATAACTTAAGTGCAAATTCAGATTTTATATGATTTTCAATTATTTGAGATGCAAAAATGCAACCCATATGCACTTTCACTAATACCAAAATTAGAAACCCTAGAATGCCAATTAACTAATGCAAACCCTAATGCAGTGTTAATGCAATCAATATCTAGGATGATGATGCACTCCAAATAAGAAAATAAAATTCTATAAATTCGGGTTCACCAAAATGTGGAAATAAAAATAGTACTCCCCACCTTTCAGGAATGGAGCACAAGGGTAGGGTTCCTATTTCACACTTGCTACACTCAAGGACACCTTAGAGATCTCAATCCAATGAAGAAAGGGGAAAGAGATTTGACAATAGGGCATCCTAGGATATATTTAGAGACTAACTAAGGATAAATGAGGGGTTCACCACCAAGCTAGGGCTTGGAAAAATGTATTGAATGCAAGATCTAATGATTGAATTCAATGATACATAAAACCTCACTAAATGAACTATAAATGCAAACAAATCAAAACAACAAATTGGAAAACTATAGAGGAGCACCTAGAAACCTCAGAGAGCTTGAATGGAGGCCTCAAATTCTAAATAACTTGAAATTTAGGCCTACTAGGACTCATACACCAATTTGGGTGTATCAGTCCTAGATTCGGGTTTTTGTGTAGGAACCGGTGTCTAGAAAAAGGGCATCTAAAACTGTAAAATCTAAAAAATTGCCTAAACTAGGACTCATACACCAGGACTGTTGTATGAGTCGAATAAGGTTTTTTTGCAACTTTGAAGTCTAAATCTAGTCTTCAATCTCTGCTCTTTCTATTCAACTTGCTTTCTAGATCTAAAACCTTGATTTCAAGGTTGTAGGTGACTTTTTAGTGAGGATTACAACCTTACAAATGAGGGGACAATCTCCAAGCTTGTAACCTAATCTTCAATGATCCTTCAAGCTCCAAGAAACCTAGATTTTCAATCACACATGTAAAGAGGAGAAAACATGTTTATTGTTAGTGAATAGGGGTTTTCCTTGGTCAATCCCCATTTAGGTAATTAAACCAAATGATGAAACAATGAAACAAGGACATGAAACATGAGACATAGGACATGAAACATGAATAATGATACCTTGAATGATGGTTTGTAAATGATTCTTTGTAAATCTACAATCTAACATGAAATGGCCATGGAGGATGTACATCTAGATCTTGAGATAAGTCTAGAACAATGCTTGACCTTGGATCTTGAATGCAACATCACAACACTAGCTCAATAACATGCTTGATGCTTGATAAGCTTGACATGATGATGGATCTTGAATTTCTGCAACAATTGATGAAGAATCTACCCTTGAATGCCTTACAAATTATCATGAATGCTCTCTTGATGATCTTATAAAGTCTTGGAATCCTTAACCCTTGATTGCTTGACTTGATATTATGAAGGCTTATTCTTTCTTAGGTGAAATAATGATTTGAAACCTTGTTTATAAAGTAAATCCACCTAATATTTCATTAATTAGATCCCATAGGCTGACATCTATGAAATTTGAACTTCAAACCCAAGTTTTCTTGCTCAAAACCTTAAAATTAGGCCAAATGGGACTCATATGCCCAAGGTGGTGTATAGTTCCCGTAAGGCCTATTTCAAGAAAGAGAATGTCAGGGAGTGAAGAAATTAAGTTTATACATTGATCTTGTCAATATTTTGATTGAAATATGCCTTTGGGTGCACAATATAAGGTCTTAGGGGCCTGTTAATGATGATATTGAGGTCATAAATACAAGAGGGCCAAAAATTTAATGTGAAAGGTTAAATAAATACATTTTACAACATTAAATTAAGGAAAAATCAAGTTAATTTAGCTCGAAAGGGCCCTAAATCCCATGTGAATGTGTACAACACATTACAATAGTCAATTAGGTCCATTTAGTTTACAAGACTCCTAAATTTAATGTGAAGGTGTGAATAAATACACTTTACAACACTAAATTAAGGAAAAGTTAGGTTTATTTAGCTTTAAAAGGACCCAAAACCTAATGTGGATCTATAAGATGTATCACAACACTAGATCAAGGCAATATTAAGTCCAATTTATCATTAATTATTCCCAAATTAAGAGAAATTGTACCATTTTAAAACCAAGTGCATACAATTTCTATCATTACAGTAATCACGATCATTTCTTTATTGTGTTATATCTAAAAGATGGTATTAAGTAGGGAATGGGATACATCCAGGACCTGGCGATCTATAGTCTATGAATCCTTCTAAACAAGAAGACATTTTTTGGCAGCTTTTATTTTGTGAGATATGTCAAGAAGGAAAAAGAGTAAGAGTCCTCAAGGTGGTAAAGGGAGGCTATCAAAACACATAAAATAAAGAGTTACCATAAATTCATACTTTGAAAATACTTTCAGCCTGTTAGATCAAGATGAAACTACATCATCATCACTTGCACCAAATATGAACAAAGAAGGTAATAACTATGAGGAAGATCAAAATTATTTTATTGTGTTGGATGAGGATGATAGTGCTATAGAAGATATTCCAAGGCATACCCAAGGTAGTCAAAATGATTTAATTAACCTGAATGATAATGTTAGCATCGTAGATGATGCTACTACATGGAATGGGAAAGAAAAGAGAAATAAAAAATAAGGCATGATCGGGATAAGAAAAATAATTTCAAGATTGATCAAGTATCAAAGTACCCATTCATTGAACCAGTGGATAATGAAAACATAGATGAACCTCCAACAAAATAAAAGTGTAATATTTTTAGTTGAAAATAGAAAAGGGACAAGAATTTGCAACTAAAACTTGACACTATAGAAAAGCATATCGATAAAGATTATGAAAAAAACTATAGATGAAAAGGAAAAATTAGAAGTAAGAAGGAAATAAAAGGAATAATATCTTAATGTTAAGAATACACATGTAGTATTAGAAAAATTATCCCTTTTCCTTACTTGATTTGGGAATAATTATCATTGAATTAACCTAATTTTTCCTAGGTTTAATGTTGTAATGTGTTGTAACACATTCACATTGATCTTGGGCCCCTTTTTAATGGCATGTACTTAATGTGTACCCTCTTTTAAGTTTTGTAAAGTGTTGTAACATACTTTCACACTTATCTAGGGTCTCATTAATTATTTGTGGTTAATTACAGTTAATTATCCCCTTTAATTCAAATTTAAGCCTTATTTGTGACACCTCCCGAGGATCTATCCCGAAACCCATAATTCAAATTACATACATTTAATTAGGAAAATTTGAAGTCCTATAAAGAAAATTTAGGACCCATTTTCCCTAGGTGGTGAATGGGTCCTCCCTCTATATGACCCCCTTTTCTTTGTAGATTCTACATGGATTTTTGATGTACTTTCATTCCCCGAAGGTAAGGTCCTAGAAAATTTTGCTAGGAACCATTCGCCCTAGGTGGAAAATGGGTCCTCCCTTAGTAAGGACCCCCTTTTTGAATTTCATTTTGGAAATATTTTAATAATTTTTATTTCTAGATCTAGGGTCAGCTTGAATTGTTTAAATTTTGGGGTTAATCTCTTAATTTAGTATAAATATGGAGTTAATTCACATTGTTTCACCTAGCAACTTTGAGAGAGAATCATAATAATCTACAAGAGAATTATAGAGCACCTCAAAATAATTTTCAAAGGAATTTCAAGGTAGATTATCAAGGTTTATTGCAGCAATTCAAGATCATTTCATTATGACAAGGGTTTAGTGCATCCATGCATGTTGTTGAGATAAGATAGTGAATGTAGCATTGAAGATCTACTTGCAAACATTGTTCACATCTTATTTGAGATTAAAATCTACATTATTCATAGCCACTACATGTTAGATTGTATATTTATCTTCCAAGACAACTTCCAAGGTATCAACATTGCATCATTTCATGTTCATGCATCAATTTCATTATTTCATAATTTGGTTTAATTACCTACAAGGGGTTTGACTTAGGAAAAACTATAATCACTAAAAATCAACAATTTTTTCTTCTATTGAGTGTGTATTTGTATATTTATAGGTTGAAGATCAAGTGGAGAATAAGTTTAGAGAAAAATTGTCAAGGTTGTCAAGTTGGAAGATTAATCTTTATAGTGCAAGAACAAAGAATTGAAGCTACAAAATTTATTACAAGTTTTTAGGAGCTGACAACCGAGAATCTGAGAGTGCAGACATCAAGTAAAATAACCTAGATCTAATTTTTAGAAACCTTAACAGGGACCCATTCGCCACTAAAGGCGAATGAGTCCTTTATGCCCTAAATATAGGCTTCTTGCATAATGGTACACATCATTTTAATCTCTAAAAACTCCCCTCCTAGTTTCTATAAAATTTGGGATTAGTTTCTAATTGTTATTTGCATATTTTGTCTCTCAGAATTGTATGTTTCATAGCATTAAAAATTAGTGGTTGATTATCTTGATTGACTCATTTTGATGAACCCTATTTTTACATTAAACATAATGGTGATCTCGACTCATTGAACATTGCAATTTTTTTTATTTTTAAGTCTTTCATTGCATCCTAGATTAGATCTTACACTCATTTTCATCTCATTTACATTGAATTAGGTCTCATTTAGGGTTTTTTTCATTGCATTAAAAATTACATCTCATTTAGGGTCTAGATTTGCATTGTTTTGTATCTCTCTAAATCTAAAAAATACAAAAACAAATTAGTCATTGTGCACATCATTTAGATATCATATATTTTCATTTGAAAATCAAAACAAAATTCCATCTCAACCTAGGTCCTTGCATTCATCTTTTTATTGCATTTTCACATTACATTTCTAGAAAATCTAAAACTGAAACTCACTGCCTTAGACCTAGAATTGAAAGAAATTATTGAAAGCTTGAAAATCATTCAAAACTAGTTTAAAAATACCTAACTAGGACCCATTCACCCTTACTGGTGAATGAGTCCCTGATCAGGACAATCCTGCACCTTCTGGCATATGAAAAGGCATTAAAAATCACCTTGAAATCAATAGAAACATCTTAGAAAAACCTAACAAGGACCCATTCCCCCTTACTGGAAAATGAGTCCCTCTTAGCTACTAATATACATTTTTGGAAATTAAAATCTTAGTTTCAGGCTTCTATTTTCTACTATTACTTTCCTATTTTAGTTTCCTGATTTGTTGTTTCATCAAATTCATTGCATTTAGCTTAAATTGCTTCATTTCAGTGAATTGTTAGAATTTAAATTTGCATTCAAACATTTCATTTTTAGTTTACTACATTATGTAATCAGAAAACTACCATTTTTAGATCTGAAATTCTAAAAATGGATAACTATTTAAGCAATGTGTGGAAATCCTTGTTCTCTTTGGTTGATCTTTCAAGTTATGTTTTTGGAAATAATCCTAATAAAATTGAACTCACTCATGCTCACACAACTCCTAATGCATGTCCTCCTCATGATGTTGACATCATTGGAGAAGATGATGACAACATAAACTACTTCATAAATGATTGACTTAACAATCTTGATAATAATGCATCCTTTTACCCATCCATGAGGCAACCAACACCCCCTATCATCCCATCACTTGAGGTGTTTGGTTATTTACACCCTAAAGTTGAAACAAAAGTTAAGCCTTAGTTCCCTACCATAGGTGAACCTAGCTCGTCTAAAAAAGAAAAAATCCAACCATCCTATGTTAACAAAGTAACCAACACACCAATTAACCTTGAGGAGACATATGGAAAAGGATTCATGATCTTAAGAAAACAAGGATGTGATATAAGTGAACATGAAATTCATCAGCTCCTAGAGCAGTTACCTACTAAAAATACCAAAGGGTTAGGATATCAAGATCCTCCTCCTTACATAAGGATCCCCCTTCATAAATAACAACCACTTCCTTGTAATGATGATAGGATGTCCTTAGATCCTCCTCCTGACAGAAATGTGCTACTTCATAAAGAGCAACCAATTCCTCCTAATGACAATGATAAAGAAGACAAGGTTATCTCAGGTCCTCCTGCCCTATATCAACCTAGAGAAATTGGTGAATCTAGAAAGAACAAAATTCCTTACAAACTAAAGAAACATCAATTCCCTTATCCACCAACTACAATCAAAAGGAATCTATAGATACTTCTACATGATCAACTTAGAACATTACCACCCATGTGAAAAATGCCAAAACTATATCCTAAAGATGAAAATCTTCCACATCATCATTGATACCAAAAAACTCTTGGATATAACACCGATGATTGTCATGCTTTACAATGCATATTTAAACAAATTGAAATCATAGAAATAGTCCCTTAAAGGATGCATTTCGCTCCTTTCCATGTAATAGTTTTAGGATCTCAAACATTCTCACTATTACATGTTTTACACTTATTGGAAATCATTTTCTTTGATGCAAGGAGATTATTCACATTTCCTATCCTTCCCCTAGTTTGAAATTGGCTCTTATCCCTTTATCTATTTGTTCCCCTTCAATTTATATCGACTGAGATTGGGATGCAGATGACTTGGTTTAGGTTGACTCGCATGTGCCTAACTAGTCTTTCATTTTCATATTTTCTTTATGTGATTACATGTGTGTAAAGTGATCTTGTGTGTTGTTTCATGTGGTTTCTTTCTTTCTTTTTGTGCATTCCTCTATATGTACCTTCATTCTTCTCTATGTCGTAAGAATTTTTCATTTGTCTTGTGTTTTCCTTTTGGGGATAATGCAAGCATTGATACATTTGGGTCTCTTCCATGTTGAGCCAAAATATTTTCTTTTATCTATTCATTTATTGTATGTTTTCCTTTTGGGGATGATGCAAGGCATCGAGACATTTAGGTCTCTTCCATGTTGACCCAAAATATTTTCTTTTATCTTTTCATTTGTCTTATGTTTTCCTTTTGGGGATGATGCAAGGTGTTGAGACATTCAGGTCTCTTCCATGTTGACCCGAAACCTTTTCTTTTATCTTTTTCATTTTTCTTGTGTTTTCATTTTGGAGATGATGTAAGACATCGAGACATTCAGGTCTCTTCCATGTTTACCCAAAAGTCTTTTTCCTTTGTTTTCCTTCTCTTTGTGTCGTTCTTCTAGTTCTATGAGTATTTTGGCAATTCTGACTATTCCATGCTCTATGACAACATTGTGGAAAAAAAATACTGACCCCAAATCCATAGATCCCTTATGTATTTGTGGGGGAAACCCTTCCTTCCTATTTCATGTTGTAGCTTTATTTCGAAAAAATGACTTGGCATAGGGTTTTCCAAGGAAAACTCTCATGTCTTAGGAAAAAAATTTGGCTACTTTAAAGAAATTGCTCACAGTAATGGTGTAGAAATTGCTTTAAAGTGGGGGCATACATCGATGACATATTTTGGAATATTTCATGGTGTGTTTTTTATTTTTTTTTATGATGTTTCCTCTTCTTGTTGGTTTCATTGGGTTTGATGTCCTCTAAGAGTATATGATCCCCCTTCATGGCATGATGTGAACAAGGCATCCCATGAGAGACAATTTGACACCCTTGACTTGTCCTCTCTTGGAGACAATAGGCACAATGCTCCCTAAGAAGAAGACCTTACATGAACAAAGAAAAATCCCCTTTAAAAATATTTTACATGACATTACAAAATAATTTATAAAAGCATTACATTGTGGTGCCTTATTGAAGTTTTGAAGAGGATAAATTCAGCATGGTATGAGAGGTTAATATGATTCTCTCATTTTCCAGTTCATTGCAATAACTCACCAAGTGGATAGACTGAGGTTCCACTACCCTAGAGTGAGAGTACACATATTTTATAGGACAACTCACCTAGTTGAAAAATTGAGGTTCTACTACCCTAGATTGAGTAGCATATGTTAAGTACAAATATCCCTATTCTACATCGCATTTAAATGGTTGTGCTTGATCCTTTTGTTTATTTTTCTTGGCCTTTGACAAGGTATGATTATGTAACTTCATTATTGTTGCATACTTAAGCATCTTGAATGTCTACTTTAGTGTGAGTTTGACATGGGTTCATCCTCTCACTAAAGTGGGGGAAAAGTGTAGTAACATAAAAATTATCCATTTTCCTTACTTGATTTTGGAATAGTTGTCATTGAATTAACCTAATTTTTCCTAGGTTTAATGTTGTAATGTGTTGTAACACATTCACATTGATCTTGGGACCCTTTTTAATAAAATGTACTTAATGTGTACCCTCTTTGAAGTGTTGTAAAGTGTTGTAACACAATTTCACACTTATCAAGGGTCTTCTTAATTAATTATGGTTAATTAGAGTTAATTAGACCCTTTAATTCAAATTTAAGCCTTATTTGTGACACCTCCCGAGGATCTATCCTGAAACCCATAATTCAAATTACATAACATTTAATTGGGAAAATTTGAGGTCCTAGAAATTGGTGCTAGGACCAATTCACCCTAGGTGATGAATGGTTCCTCCCTCTATAGGACCCCCTTTCTTTGCAAATTCTACATGGGTTTTTGATGTACTTTCATTCCCCAAAGGCAAGGTCCTAGAAAATTGTGTCAAGACCTATTCACCCTAGGTGGTGAATGGGTCCTCCCTTAGCAAGGACCCCTATTTTGAATTTAATTTTAAAGGTTTTTTAATAATGTTTGTTTCTAGATCCAGTGTCAGCTTGAATTGTTTGAATTTTGGGGTTAATCTCTCAATTTAGTATAAATATGGGGTTAATTCACATTGTTTCACCTAGAAACTTTGAGAGAGAATCCTAATACTTTACAAGAACATTATAGATCACTTCAAAAGAATTTTAAAAGGAATTTCAAGGAATATTTTCAAGGTTTTATTACAAAAATTCAAGATCATTTCATCATGGCAAGGGTTTAGTGCATTCATGCATGTTGTTGAGCTATGATAGTGAATATACCATTGAAGAGCTACTTGCAAGAATTTTTCACATCTTACTTGAGATTAAGACCTACATTTTTCATGGCCATTACATGTTAGATTTCAGATTTATCTTCCAAGACAACTTCCAAGGTATCAACATTGCATCATTTCATGTTCATGCTTCAATTTCGTTATTTCATCATTTGGTTTAATTTCCTACAAGGGGTTTGACTTAGGAAAGCACATATTCACTAACAATCAACAATGTTTTATTCCCCTGAGTGTGTATTTGCATATTTATAGGTTGAAGATCAAGTGGAGAAGAATTTTAGAGAAAAATTGTCAAAGTTGTCAAGTTGCAAGATTGATCTTTATAGTGCAAGAATGAAGAATTGAAGCTACCAAATTTATTACAGGTTTTCAAGAGCTGACAATCGAGAATCTGAGAGTGCAAACATCATAGAAAATAAGCCATATCTTGGTTTCAAAAACCCTAATAGGAACCCATTTTCCACTAAAGGCGAATGAGTCCTTTGTGCCCTAAAAACAAGCTTCTTGTAGCAAGGTACACATCATTTTAAGCTCTAAAAACTCACCTCCTAGTTGCTATAATAGTTAGGGTTAGTTTTTAATTATTTGAATATTTTGGCTCTCATTATTTTATGTTTCATAGCATTAAAAATTACTGGCTCATTATCTTGATTGACTCATTTTGATAAACCCTATTTTTACGTTAAACAACACTCAACTATGATAAGACAAGAATATGCAAAGGGAGGCAAAGCTTGTTGAATTTGGAGGTTTAATTGAATCTCATTTTTCAAAGATAATCAGAGGAATGAAACTAGCAAAAAATATTTTATGTTAATTATTATCTTTTATATTTTGTTTAGAGGGCATCCTATGACATACTACCTATAATATAATAATTTTCTATCATTTTTGATCATTCCTAACTTTCCTAGCACAAATTGGTCCATAAATTCTAGAAGAGAATGGGAAAGTTGTCTTATTGAGATATAAAAATAAGATTTACAAGAAAAAATAAAAGATTCATTGCATTATCTTTAGATGATTTTTATTTTATATTTTTAAATGAAGTTACTATGGTAGATAATACTTCTTGGGATTTGTGCATGTGTATACTATACACAAACATATTTTCCAACCTCATCCACTCTATATTCATAAAACAAAGTAGATTTTGACATTGACAAATCTATTTGAACTACTTAAGAAAACTTTAAATGAAATTTAAGGTATGGATGACTTCACAATTGCTAGGAAATTGGTGTGTGTATGAGCTGGATTGAATGTATGGATGACTTTACAATTTCCTCAAAATTGGTGTATGTATGAGCTGATAGAAATTCAGTAATGTAAGATTACATGAATGGTATTTTCATAAAGTTACAAACTAATTTTCCACCATACATAATTTGTATTAGCTACATAACCTAGAGAATGTTTAGAATTTAAAAAATTGTAAGCATGTTTCCTTCAATACAAAAAGTTAAAAATCTAGTCTGCGCACTCTACTCATACTTCTACTAAAGTCCCAAATGGTATACAAAATTTTAAAATTTTACCGAGAGAGTGATAGTAGGGAATAAACTTCTTAAAGATATTCATACATGATGGAACTCCTTGCATAGACAAGAGAACTAATTATTTTCACAATATTAATCCTTGATCATATTAATGTATGGACATCTTCACATAATAGACAAATCTCTCGATGTCTTAAATAATTTAAGTGATATAGAGACAATATTGAAATTATATGGTCTTCTCCCCATCCTAGAGGAAACGAAAAATATTATTAAAAATCCCAAGAAATAACCATGTATATTAATGAATATAGTAAACTATGTAGAATGAAATACATGACCCTTGATAGTCTATATCTATTAGATTATCAATTTGGATGTTTAAAATTTATAAGGTAGAAGATAATTGATGATTTAAACAATCTTGGTAATTTTTTATAATTTAATGCAAGTGGGGAGTTAAGCATATTTGTACATTTATTTCAGATACCAATGCACTACTATATGATGGTAAGGCACTCTAGTAGAGAAGTACTTGTTACAAAGGAAGATTTTAACGACATTGTTAAATTTGTAAGTACTAATTTAAAATATAGTGAAAGATCTCTTTCCTTAAAGAGATTATAGAATGATTCCTTTGAGATGAAATGCTTGAAGTCATGTCTATGTGTATCCTCAACTTAGGGTCCTAGGCCACTATCAACCAACCTACTTTCATACAAAATTAATACCTTGGCCAAACATTTTTTGAAAGGTTCATAATACAATGGACATAAAATATAAATAATTATAAATGGAACTAAGCTTAGAGACCAATCTAGCCATTTTGTACCAACTATAATTGAATAGTTTGAATCCATTAAGAATCCCACACAAGTGAGATCAATAGCAATTTTTTGGGCAACCTTAGATCAAAGTGAAATATTGTGTGATTCATTATGAAAATATATCAAACTCATTGATTTATGTCAAACAATGATATTGGGGTCGTTGGAGGATGCAATATTTTTTAGTCTATTGAGGTTTTTGGAATCAAAGATAAGAAGCAAACTAGGTATGATATCTATATTTTTCCTTTTGAAAGGGTACTCAATATAGAACTACATATATGAAAGGAGATGGTCGTGAAACACTTGAAAGGTTAGTGACAATGGAAAAAATGATAGTGACATAATGAATGTTGAGCTTGAGATGTAGTGAAGTGGATGTATGTAGGGAAAAGAAAATGAAGACTAGACTCAGACTCAAGATGGATCTCAATCTCATCGTCAAACTGAGGATCAAGAGGTGAACTAGAAAATACAATGGATATAGTAGTAATAGGCATTTATACTATATTTCTTAAATCATATTCCAAACTATGGTTTATGATATTTTATATTATATTCCATGAATCAGATTGAGTAAATTAATGTACTATGATTTTTTACAGTTCCAATGTAGAATATAAATTTAAAGTATTATATTTAAATAAGTTAATTAGTTATTAAATAGAATTTTTCATTTTCATTTATTAATTGAAATATTATTAATGATTTCATATTTTATTGTGTCATATTCATAAGTTTTACATGCACTCAATGGTTCAACTCAATGATTAATAATAATAGTAGTGTAGACAACATTAGCAATCATTTAATGCATATCTAGTAGTAGAAGCTAGAGTTTTCCCAATTAAGAAAATAAATAATACAAATAATTTGAACACATTAATAAATTTGAGTTTTGTATTGATTTTCTAATGAAGGAATACGTAGAAGCAATGTAAAATCTTGCTAAAAAATAACTCTACATAGAGTCGAGGTGGAAACTTATTTTATCAAATCATTTTATCAATTTTTGTAGCATGATCCACTATTCACTTGATCGAAGTAATATTTATTCTGATTAATAGTATTTTCCTTTAAAATTTGGTTATAATTCATAATTAAAATTGGAACTTGACTTGAATGTTTCAATCGAAGTTACATTCAAGGTTATCTATTGTCTGATGGAATCCAAGTAGTTCACCTCATCTAGGTTCACAAGAAATTCGTCCAAATCAATCTTCCTTGTATCCTCCATCTTCTCTTTAAAAGAATCATTTCCGATTAATTTCTCTATTATTTCAAAAGACGAGGGAAAACCAAGCTTTGTCAAGTTGCCTACATTTTTATCTAACTTCATCTTTTTTGCAGCCTAATACAAAAATTTATCTATTTCACATATTCTCAAACACTCCTCAATGATAGACGATACTTTTATTGAGGCATCAATCTAGTCATAAATTCCTTTATATTTTAATTCATTGTCACTAGCTTTGTACAAACTATTTACAAAATTTAATTTGTAAATTTATCTCTTGAATCAAATTTGTGTTGCCAACTATGGGTAAACCCACAAAAGTGGTTTACAATTCGACTGAGGAAGGAAAATTTGCAAAAAATTACCCCATGCAAAAAAAATTGGTTTTTGGGGGTTCGAACAAAATTTATGTTTGAGCGAACCCAAAATGGGTTCGCTAGAACCCTGGTTCGAACAGCTCAAACCGGGGTTTGAGCGAATCCCTGGGGGTTCGCTCAAACCCCCCTTTTCCCACCTTCCCACCCTCTAGCACCAAAAAACTCAAATTTTCTCCCTTCGAAGCTCGAGTTGAGGATGAAAAAGGAGGATACTTCACAAACCCAATTGGATGATGGTAGTCCTTGGAATGAGCTATCCAACAAATATAATTTTAATATGTTTTTTTTTTTTTTAGTTTTATTAAACATAGGTTTTTCACTGAAAATCAAGCTCTTTGTTCTATACATGTGGAAAAATAGAAGAATATCAAAAAATATTGAAAAATATGAGTGCACCATATATTGATGTCCTTGATCCAACAAAAAAAATTGAATTTTGATACGTACAAAAAAAGTTGTGTTATATGGTCCGCCTATGTCTGAATTGTAATTGGTTTGACTTTGAAACTTGATTAAGAAAAAAATATTCAATAAAACACTATGAAACCAATTGGAAGCACTAGATATCTTAGTTAAAAATCTAAATTTTAAAAAACTAGAATTTAATCCTTCATGGAAAAAATTTATGCGTTATATGGTGAGCGTCACTCCTTAAAAATGGTGTTTACTGAAAAAAAACTAGTTTTCAAAGGAGATGGAAAAAGAAGTGCAATCTGATTCAAAAAAATTTGAAAATAATATATTTAGAATCTAGAGAAAATATGTCACAAATCACTATTTTGCATCATCTTCAAATTCCTCATGGTTTAGCCGCTATAGGTGTCTGAAAGTGAAGATTTAGTTAGAAAAAAACAGTTTAGTGTCCAATTTCACCAAAAATTGTAAACCAGTATTGTGGGATCACCCCTATATAATTTTCAAGCTTTATATTGTAGAGAATCAATCAATCAAAAAAAATCACACAAATGATCAATCCTCTACATTATTTCCTCTTAGACCATTTATTTTATATTTCTCACTATTTCTCTATAAAATCTAGTTAAATTATTCTCCCAAGACTATTTTATTTTGTGCTTCCCTCAAATGTGTTGCCAATATTTCATTTTTTTCTCTCTCTTTCTGAAACTTTTTTCCCCAATTTTTTGTATTCTTTTGTTCTTCCAAATTAACATTTAATTTATTTATTGAGTCACTAGCTTTCGCCAAGTTTTATTTTAATTTTTTGAAGTGGTTTTTTCAACACCATATTTCATGATGCTCTCATATAACCTTTTCTTTAGTTCCACCTTATTTTTTTCATACTATTTTTTTTGTAGATGTAGAGATACATTTTCTATTTTTCATCTAACTCATTGCACTTGTTATCTACTGCTCTCATTTGCTAGGTTTTCCAATAACTTTTATATTTTAATATGTAGCCTATTTTTCTCCCTCTCTTACCTTAGAGATCATATGTATACCACTTTATTATTATTATTTTTTATACATTAATGTGGCTAGAATATTTGAATAAATAAAAATACATTTGGATAATTTTCACCTCATATTTAGAGTGATGCATCTGATTCTCTAGTTTATTTTGAATATTGGGAACAACAATTTGTTGCAAGTATGGATGTGTTTGGTGGTGTTGTCATTAATGTTGTCATTTATGTCAACATAGTTCAAAGTGATTGTAGGTGATACTTGTATAGTTGAGATACTGTATAAGTTTTGAGAGAACATGTAGCTATATTTATGAAGTTGGAGTTGTGTTGATGCCAAGTGCTTTTGAGAAAATTAATAAATAATGGAGACTATGTAGTGTGTGTGTGTTCTAAGTGTGCTCCAATAATGTGCTCTGCATTTCTTCTATGTTGATCTTGTGCTTGTGTAGATTTGCAGTACTATTCATGAGCAGCAATGGATAATATATCCTAAGTTTTAGCTTTTGGATCGATGGAAAGTGAAAGATGTGTTCATCAATGTGTGAACTGGTTTGGTAGAACTAATTGTTTGTGGACTGGGTGAGATCTTTTTGCTCCACAATCTTCTAGTGCTTTGTCTTAGATCTTGTGGATCTGGAAGAAGGTTAATCCTGATGTTCTCTGTGTTTTGGAAAACATGCTTGTGGTTTGGTTTTCTAGAAGACTTGTTCCAGAGCTACTATGTGTTTTTGCTCAGTCTAGTTGGACTGTTGAAGATTTTCCTATGCATGAATATTGTTGCAGTTGTTGCGGATGTACTTGAATATTTTTAAGAGGTGTTCCAGTGTTTGGTGAAGCATGTTGGTTGATCCACGTGTGATCATATTGCTATAGATGCATGTACTTCAAAGATCATTGGTGTTTTCATTAGGTTTGGTTGACCTGGTGTTTACACATTACATGAAGTTTAAGCATCAATTAAGGAAGTGTCTGATTGATCCAAGATGTTGTTTGGGTCCTAATTAAATATGTAATTGGTCCTTTCTCATTCTTACCCACCGCAGGAATGTTGAGTAGCCAACCTAATTTGAATTTGTAAAATGGAGGAGGGTATGTGCAGGATCATCATAGAAAAAACAACACCTTAAGTGGCCTTGAAAATTCAGAAAAATCAAAGTTAGGAAACTTGACGTAAAAATTTGAATAATTTGTCTAAATTATTTCAAAAATATGTAAGAATAGAATCTATAGAAAATTTAATGGAGTTTCTAAACTACTAGGTTTATTTACAAAAAAAAATCTATTTGGTAAAAATTTGAAATTTCAATGTAGTAGTACTTAAATTTCAGGGAAAAATAAGTAGGTGTCTGTCTGACCACCCTAACCACAATAAAATGAAAATAATTTTTTATAAGATTTTAGATATAAGTAGAGGACTCATGTCCCGATGTGATGCGTATTTTTTTCTAATTTTTTTCCAAGTAAATAATTAATTACGAATTCTTATTACAACTTTTACAAAATATAAAAAATTGTATGTCTGACCACCTTAAGTTGGTCAAAATTTCATGAAATTCAATTTTTTTTTAATCCTATAGTATGCGAAGCATAGAATGTGATGCATGTTTCATATTAAAAAAATGTGATACAATTTGAAAGCCATAGATATTTTTCAATCAACCTATCAATTAGGACTTTAGTAGTAATTCAAATAGAAAATGAATAATAATTATTTATTAAATTCAAAGTAGACCATAATTTATGTTGGTGGAAAGATGAGAATCTCCTTTAAAAACCCTTTTCATTTCATCAATTTAGGGTAAAAAGAAAGTCGTCAGCCACATGGGAAAAGTCTAGAAAAGCAAGGTAAGATGTTAAATAGGTTTCTTGTGTTGACTTCTTAGGATTGGTATGTCCTAGCCAAATTCCGAAGCAAGCCCGAGGCTAATCCCTAGGTACAAGGGTTTGTTTCATACATATCAAATATCCGATTCAAATCGGATATCCAATCCAAATCGGATATCCGATTTGAATCGAATATACAATTTATTTTATATGTAATTTAAAAAAATGTAATATAGTTTTTAATATATGATTTAAAAAATTCCCTTTCCCTCTCTCCCTCTCTCTCTCCCCCTCCTAATTCTCTCTCTCTCTCTCTCTCTCTCTCTCTCTCTCTCTCTCTCTCTCTCTCTCTCTCTCTCTCTCCCTTAAAATGACCTTTTTTGGTTTTATATTAGCCGACCCAAATTGGATATCCGATTTGACTCGGATATATGATTTATTTTACTTTACAAATTGGATATCTAATTTGTTTTACTTTGGCTTGGGAATTTCTATGGAGCAATGTACTGACACCCAACCCAAAAAAAATTCAACTCGGGATTTTCACATTTTTGGCGAGTGCAAAATGCTACTTTTTTCATATTGCCACTTTTTGGCCCAGCATGATCCTGCACATGCCCAAGATGTATATCTGACCTTGGAGAAAGTTTCTAAGGTTGAATATGGTATAAAATAAATTCAAGATGTTGTAAATTGTAAGGCAAGCAAGTGAAGTGTGTGAACAAGTACAAAAAGCAGAGTGTGTAAGAGCGAATAAAGGCAAGAGTAGTTTGATGTGTTAGATTCCTTAAAGTAGTGAGTTGATGGTGTCAACAATATTTTGGTCAAGGTGTGACTATGTAGAACCTATTGTGGTGGATCTTTATTTATCTTTTTATTTTGTGTAGGCAATGAGCCTCCTTTTGAACAATGAGACCTCTAACAATGAGCCTTTGTATCCGGTATTGCATTACTACCATATTGTGAGTTAATCCTCACCATGGTTTTTCCCTGATTGGGTTTTCCATGTAAATCAGGTGTCTTTGGTGTTTTCTTTCTATTATCTGCATTTCATGTTTATACTCAATAACAGATTAAGGTAAAGTGGAATTGATTAAGGTTAGAAATGAAGTAATTTGGTAAAACTGATTCACCCCCCTCTCAGTTGTCTTGTGCATTTCAACACAATCTTGTACTCCATGGTTTCTATATTTGGGTCAAATGTAGTTAATACCTTAGTTGTTGTAGGATATGAAGTTATAGTATATGTAATCTCTATCATTTAATTTCTAAGCTCTAAATTCTAATCAAAATATAGGGTCACATGCATAATCAAATGCTTAAATGGTGAAGGAGTACTTGCACTTGCAGTGATTGGAACATCTCTATTTTTGAGACTGAGGCTAAGGATTAGCCATCATTGTTGAAGTCGCAATAAAAAATAGAGTACCTTTTAAAAATGGAAATAACTCCTTTGGAGTTGAAATTAAGGTAGTGGTACTTGTTGAACATCTGGAATACTGAGAAGGGGGTGAATTAGTATTCCAAAAACCAATAACAAAATCCACTTAACCATTATCACAATTTTGACTGAATTAGCAAGAGAGAACATAGAAAAAAGACAAGGTAGTCATACACATGAACACCAAGGTTTTTATGTTGAAAACCAAAAATGGGAAAAACCACAGTGAGGGTTAAGTCACAATATATTATATCTGGATACAAAATATTATGGGGCTCACTGTCAGGACTCACTATCCTTAAAAGGCTCACATCCTGAGTACAAAAGATGTCTCACTACCAAAATGATGAACTGATGGAAGACACCTTCAATGTGTAGGGCTCAATCATGTTGAAGATCAGAATATAAAGTACCACATCACTCAACAAATCTATACTACTAATAAAGAATTTAAGCATTGATATTCTCCTTCATTCACATTCACTTCTCGCTTTCTTTTTCATACACCCACATATCTCTCCTTGTCCACACTCTCACTTGCACACCCTTTTAACTTGCTTCTATCTCATACAAGTATATCTTATTCATAAATTATTTCAACACCATATAAAATTTAATCATTCCATTCATGTATTATATTATACTAAGTTGGTTATTAATCTTCATAATATATTGCATTCACTGAGTCAGCCAAGACTAAACCATAATTCTCCAAACCAGCAAATAATACTCAAAGAAAACACCTTCCAAATATGAGAAAACATTAATTTCCCATCATACTATCAGTAAAGAGACTATCAATAAAACCACTATATAATAATTTTCACCTTAGTAGAATGTGAAGTCTCCCACATAGTACACCTCACATAAAACAATAGTAGGATACAGAGTTAAACTCTATCAGAGATAACTTTCTATTAATAGAAAAAGACGTCTCAAGATCCAAGATATAGTTGTCTGAATGAGTCAATAAAACATGGTTAGGAGATCAAAGTCATATCAGTTTTTGTGATGAATTTTGGACTCAAATACCAACATACCGATCCATCACAAAGGAGTATTACTAGCAGAGAACAACTTCAAATAAAACAAGAAAAATTCCCATACTATTATCACCATGTAGTTATTACCATGTTGACATCAATGAAAACATAGGAACAACCAGCACAATCATCCATACTTCATGCTCATGTTGCAAAGCTTCCAACAATCTCCCCCTTTGGCATCGATGGAAACATGCATGACAAAAACTTTTCAAGAATACCACGCTAAATGTTCTGACTACTCTCCCTATCAAAATTGTTCTTCACAAAAAGTTTTTCCTTTGTCTCTTTATCTCTCCCCCTTTGACATCAATGAAAAAGGCATGGGTCAGGTATAAATGTACATATGCATCAAAGAGTAGTCAAAAAGATATGAACACTGAATTAACCTAAAGAAGAGCCTCTGAGTCTCTCTAGGATAGCCTTCCATGATGCTTTACCTTCTTCCCAAGAAACCTTTTGCACTGACTAGAGTCTTGTAAAATAGCTCAAGTTTAGTTAGTGACTCTAAACCATCTATTAAAGTATTGGGATTAATCTTAATCTCTAATAATTTCCCAATATAGCTAAGATCACAAGAAACAAAAGTATTTAAGAATTTAATCATGTATTTGAGTGTCACAAACTTCTTGATAACATCTTTCCTTCGATCCTACAAAGAGAAAAATTGTCCTAAAGCTACACAATGTAGGACCACCTCTGATTATCTCTATCTTCTGCTAATTTGTATGTATCTACTTGAGTGCTCAATCTAGACTCACTCATCCTTATCTCATTTCCCATATTCAATGTAATGCCAGAACAATCTAAATAAAAGGAAAGTAGTTCTTGTGCCTCTTTTTCACAACCTTGTACACTATCCAATTCCTTCATTACTCGATCATGTGCATTTGCACATTTTCCTTTGATATCATTCATATTTTCTTCATCAGACCTAATTCCAGTAGACATTTCAAGTCTGGAGATGTAGAATTTCAAAGAATTAATCATGCCATGAAGATTCTCCACAACATAAATAGATGAATCAAAATTAGCATCGGGAATAACCTTCTGCAAATATTTCAGAGTTGTCTAAATATTCATTGTTTCATTGTCATGTTCAATCTTACTTTCTTTTGCATCTTCCATCTTCACTACACTCTTCCTCTTCTTCCCTATTTTGGTCACACTACCGGAGGTACTTTCTTCATTGAGATGCATAAGGCTTTCCAATAGAATTTTAGCATATATATCAATTTCAGCCTCTAACACTTCATAATTCAATTCATATAACAAAAATAACCTTGATTCAACTGCTTCCATGTGATAGAAATCTATTTATACAAGAAAATTTATGCTTCTAGAGTATCTTTCCTCAACACTTACTAGAATTCTAGACCTTTTGTTCATCCTCATCTAAAATTTTCCAAAGAATGCAGCAAGGGTAGATTCTTGTGCATCCAAACTACCAATATTTATCATGAAGCTCTTGATTTGATAATCAATAGGCTCTGAATTTGACCATTCTATCCTTCTTATTACCAGAAACTCTTTCAAAAAGTAAACAAACAACCAAATTTCCGTACCAAAAAGTATTATTCTTTCTCTTCTTAATCTCCTTAAAATTCTTGTTACTAGATCAACAATCGATCTCAAACCAATTTATTTTCATTTATAAATCACACCTATAACCTCAATTATTTATTTTTCATTCATAGTATTCAATTTAGGAATCGATCTAGAGGAACACAAACCAGTTACATCTCTAATAGCTTCTCTGGTGACCAAATGTGCCTCATCAATTCCACAAAGATTCATTATGAATTCTGCTCAATACCAGTCGAATATACTTCTTCTCAAATTCAAACAAAGGAACTTTTCTCTAAACATCCAGCTTCTTCTCAACTAATACTCTGTATGCATCATGATTCTCTTTCAATTCATTTTCCCAAAGCACATTGAACCAAACTGATGACATTTCTTCAATGTTACTATAAACAAATGCATATATTTCTTCTATAGGAAACACTCTTGGAGGGATGAAAGAGAATGCACCAACAAACTCTTTCATTACATTCCTCAAATATCTCTTCAACCTAGATTTATTCACATAATTCCCAATCTTTGAATTATCCATCAATAAAAGTAAAATATTATGCAAATAGGAGTACCTCTGAAAATTTCAACAAGAAATGTATAGATATCCTACTTTCGGAGCTCACTTCAAATTCATCTGTTACATTATTCAAATTTTGAAATTTTGAATTCCCTTCTAAACTTCCTTTGCACACTTCGTCAAAAATACATAGGCCTTTAATTTCAGTTGAACTTATTCCTTTCATTCTAAATGATTTTACAATAAATATTCCAACTTGTAGGTAGATTTCCTTCAAAACTATGTACGCCTTCATTCTTTCAAATTTTGCAGACCTCATTCTTCACACATGTGACTAATAAAATAATTTAATCTTGTTACCACATTAAATATACTTCTATCATGATATGACACAAGTACCAATGAGGGGGTTTATTAGATTTTTTGATGATTGCTCCCCCTTAGCCACTACTTTTTTTAGAGATTGACAGGAGTATTTGTATTGAAGGTCCGCACAGATAAGATCGATAATTCCTTTCTCCAAATCCTTTCCATTTCTTTTCTTTCATTTTGTGGATCAAAGGTTTGATCACTCTTCTTTGTCGGATAGATTTTCTTCTTTCTTTCGTTGTTACTATCAGGATGTTATGATTTTCTACACTTACAACAAGTAACATTCTTCTTTCGATTTTCCCTTTTATCCAATAAACTATCTTTATATCCATTTTTCTTGCCCTTAGAATCATTCACATTACTTTTGTAGTCCTTTTCCTTATCACCAAATTTCCTGCAGGAATGACAAACACCATTGAAGTATAAATACCTTTTTGCATCATGTCGTTTGACAAGAGTATTTCTGGAATTTCTTCTTCACTCCTAGACTTTTCTATCTTTGTACCACATCTTCTTACCAGTGAATTGCTTCACTCTAGAACTCTGACCTTTTTCAAACCCTAAACCACTCTTATCCATTTCCGGTCTTTGATAGGTAATCAATTCATCAAGCATCGTCGAGCTTATCTTAAATTTTTCTTCAAAACTCTTTTCCCTTTCCAGATTAGATCTCAAGATTTTTTCTTCTAATTCCAGCTTTGTGCATTCATCCATCTTCTTTTGATTTTCAATTTCCTGACATTCTTCAATTCTTCTCTTCTCATCCAATTGTTCTACCAAGCTAGTGATTATTTATTCTCCTTCAGTCAATAGATCACATGCAACCAAACTTGTACTTTGTAGCTTTTCAATATTATCATTTTATTTTATCAACTTGTTCTTCAAGGCTTCCATTTCTTCTGAAAATTTGATAGGGGCAATTTCTAGAGGAAAAAAAATCTCATGTTCAAATTTTGGGACCTTCATCAAGTTGTTAGGCTTCATCTGAGGAACCAAGCTCTAATACCAATTTTTGAACATCCAAAATACTAAGAGGGGGGATGATTCAGTATTCCACAAATCGATAACAAAATCCACTTAACCATTATCACAATTTTGACTAAATCAACAAGAGAGAACATAGAAACAAGTCAAAGCAATCATACACATGAACACCAAGGTTTTTACATGGAAAACCCAGAATGGGAAAAACCACGGTGAGGGTTAACTCATAATATATAATATCTAGATACAAAATATTATAGAGCTCACTACCAAGACTCATTGTCCTTAAAGGCCTAACAGCCTGAGTACAAAATATGGCTCACTGCCAAGATACAATGATGGTGGCTCACTCCCAAAATGATGAACTAATAGAATAAACCTTCAATGTATAGGGTTCCATTTTGTTGAAGCTCAAAATATAAAGTACTACATCACTCAAAAAAATTGTACTACTGATAAAGCATCTCACTTGCACACCCTTTTTGCTTGCTTCTATCTCATATTTATACAAGTATATCTTATTCATCAATTAGGTCAGCACCATATAATATTTAATCATTTCATTCATGTAGTGCATTATACTTGTATGTGGGTTATAAAATATGTGTAAGAAAGATTAATCTAAACCACACACCAATGAAAAATTTACATTAAGGAATTCGAAATAACAAATAAACTAATAAAACTATTCCTTAAAACCGTTCCATTGTTCTCTATTCTCAAGGATCCTCTAAATCATGAATTCTCTCAGATTGTATTTTGTTTGCACATGAATTATCGGATGACAACCTAAAAACCAAGATGTTATGATGAAATGCAGGTAGTCTATTCCTTCATCTACATGCTTGATGCGTTTGATATGCAATGCTAAATGATCCGATGTTAAGATTATGCTACTATTGTGATAATAATGCAAAATCTATGTGAAATGTTATATTAAAATGCAACAATTAGGATTATAGAAATAAAATTTCCATAATAATACTAATTTAAGCTAAATGCAAAATGCTAAACTAAAATGCTATGCTAAGCTCACAATGCTGATATGATTTATGCTTTTGTTCTCTCCCTATCTAAAGTTGTAAATGAGCCTCTATTTATAGATTTCTCTAAGGCATTGAGTGATGTGGTAGGATTCGACGATCAGGATTTAGTCTAGAGAGATCGACGGTGGAGGATGAAGAAGTTGGAGGGAATCATGGAGGATGTTCCCTTTAGAAGAACAAGTTTCCAAGTGTTGAAGAGCATCAAATGGAGGAAGAAGCCATGTTTCCCCAATCTTGTTAGGAGTTTTTTTATGAAAATTCCCATCTAGAAATTAGAAATATCTAAATTCATGTGATACATGGTGAGGTGGATGATGAGGTGGAAGGAGGTTAGAGAATTATGTACAAATGTGACAAAATTTAATTTAGAAATTCAAATTTAATGAGAGGGAATTAATCAAATAAAACAAATTAGTTAGATTTTTTTATTTAATTAAATCATGAAGAAATGATTTAAGATAGGAAGAAATTATAAAATAAACTATATAAATAAATTAAATAAATAACTAGTATTTAATTAATTTTCTCTAGACCAATTTTGGGTGTATACATTTTGCCCCTCTTTGAAGTGATGTGTTTACACATTGCTTCAAAGAAAAGATTTTACCAGACCGTGATGACAAAAAAATTCACATGCCCCAGATGCTGATTTTCGAGTGATGATGGATATATGCCCCCTTAGGAGATAAATTGGGGAATTTTTGAATTTTGATGATTTTTTTGAATTTTTTGTTTTTTTGATGATTTTCTGATCATTTGCAAATTTTATGAAGCAAGAATTATTTATCTCCTGAAAAATAGATACTGAACCTGCCACATTTGATTAATTGATTAAAGGCCCCTTTGAAAAAAATAAAATAAATCCCATCATAATTCTCACTTAATTAACCCTTTTAATAGGTAAAAAGGTGAAAAGAGAGCTCATTTGTGTCATTTGCATTTTGAAAATTGGAGTGATTGAGAGAGCTAAGATGGATAAGATTCTACGTCACACCCACCAATTCGAGCGATTTCACAACCATTAGTGCCCAGCCACATATGGACCTCAAGCACGTACCCCAAGAACCTCTTTGTTTTCAAACATTACGTTGAATTTCTTGCTTTTTGGTTGATTTAAAAATGGTTTTTGGTCACGTTTTAGCGCATAGGAATGTTTTTTTAGTGCATATGGAACCTTCTTTAGCGCATAGGGTGTCTGAATTAGTGCATAGGGTCTAACGAATCCCAAAGATTATATTACCACATAGGGAACTTGTTATAGCGCATTTGGTGTCTATTGTCATGCATAGGGTAAATTAGCACATAGGGTAGATAATGTAGCGCATTGGGTTAATGATTTAGCGCATAGGGTGTTCTAGCATATTAAGTAGATATTTTAGCGCTTTGATAGGGTTTTGTAGCGCATCCAGAGAATTAGCACATAGCGGCCCTATTTTGGCGCATCCATGAGATTTTCTAGTGCATTTGGATGTTTAGCGCATAGAAAGACTGTTTTAGTGCATTGAAGTCAGATTTGATGATTTTTTATGTTTCCTCCTTATTTTTTATGGTTGATGATCACATCAACCGATGATTTGATGTTGTTGATAGATTAGATGATGATTGACCTCATGATTGGTGAGGATCAATGATAGTTTGATTGATGATTGTGCTCATGAAAAATGTTAATCGATGATAGGTTGATTGATTGATAGGTTGATTGATTTTCCATACGCGATGATTATAGGAGGATGGCCTAGGAGTTTTGTAGATTCAGGAGCACTTCCCAAAGACATGGGATATGATATTGTAGTTAGTTCAAGTAGGTTTAGACATTATTGCTCGATGTGGTTTGAACTCACTAATTGACATGCCCCAATATAGGATTAATAGGGGTCTTCTAACTGTGCTAGCTGAGTGGTGGAATAGTGATCATAATACCTTTCACTTAGCCACTAGGGAGATGATGGTGATACCTGAGGATGTATACCAAATTTTGAGGATTCTTGTTGTCGGGGAGATAATTGTTTATGATCATGAGGAGCATGGAGGGACAGATGCCCTGAGGAGGATTTTCCAAGATGCTTAGATTAGCGGCTACAAGATTCCATGGTGAGAGATGGTAGCCATGTATCAACCATTAATGTGTGTACATATTGTCTTCATTAGAGGCTTTCTATGCCCTAACCGTAGGTCAAAGGCACTATTTGTTGGTTGGGGTTGGACACTTGAGTAGATGATCATACAGGGTGTTCGATAGGCTTGGAGTTCATGCATGCTCACTCATTTATATCATGATTTACATCAGGTTGTATATCGCAGTGGTGCTAGTCTCTTGATAGGTGTGACACTTTTGTAGATCTGGGCATGGGAGCATATAGTGATTAAACAACCAGTGAGAGATAGGGCTTGTCTAGCCAATAGACCTTATGTTTTTGGTTACATAGGTCCACTTGTCTAGCATAATCTGGGAAAGTTAGAGTATTGGAGGTAGGTATTGGATGATCTAGACACAATCACTTGGTGACAATACAAAGATTGTGATGTGTGGCTAGAGGATGACATAGAGATTCCCTATGCATGCATTTCAAGATATCTAATCAGGAGGACACCATTCATCATTGAGAAATTCCTTCTAGGGAGAGTGCATTGGCAGTTTGGAAGAGTATAGGGCATGCCCCAAGGAGTGGCCCATTATGCACACAGGAGACAAGATATTCCAGAGTGGGGTCCTACTTTGTCTTATGAGGCAGCATGCCAAGATTATTATGGATTGCAACCAGTGCTATGGCAGTATCACCCTAAGATAGCAAATGCATAGATGACAGATGATTATGCCTAGTATTTTCACATGCATCCCTTCCCGCATATTTCTAGTCTTGACAAGCTGGGACCTATTTTGGAGGGTGATGATAAAGGGCCATGACATTCACTTAGATAGAGGAGGGGTGGAGGAGATGGGGATGAGGAGGAGGGAGATAATGAGGGAGATGATGGGAGTGATGATGGAGGTGATGATGGAGGCAAGGGTGGCGATGGTGGCAGAGATGGTAGAGGTGGGTCGGTACTAGACTTCAAAGTACCTAAGCAGAGGATATCTCTGGTATAGGTCAGGCAGTAGTAGAGTTGCATTTGATTTCCCTCGCACCAACAACAGACATAAATATCTACTACAGACGTAGATGCAGGCTCTACAGGGTTAGGTGCAGGTATTACAAGGGTAGTTGACATAGGCCCAGGGACAAATACAGGGACAAGAATAGGCACAACCATAGGTGCAAGCATAGGCTGCATAGGCACAGGTGCAGGTTACTACTTTGATGACTGAGATGGATGCAACTAGACAGCAGGGTGATCAGGCAGTGGCCTTAGTTGATAGATTGTAGAGATTGTCCGAGGGGACCACTACAACCGACTATCTCAGGGAGATTCATCGTACTATGGAGGAGGTGGAGTATTAGAGGTTGAGATATTATGAGGTAGTGCCTATAGAGCGGCATGTGAGTTATGCATAGTCTCGATCAAGCCAGAGTCATTCCCAGACCACTAGTAGGGGTGTGACTCAGCCACTTCCTAGAGGTCCACTAGGTGGAGCTCCAGGTGCAGGTCCATCTAGTGCTGGAGAAGCAGGTGTAGTGAGGCCAAGGACATCTGGGGGGAACACCACGTAGCAGTTTTGAGGCCAGATTTGATGTATGTTGACATTTGGATGATGTATACCCAGATTCATTTAGAGACCTAATGATTATCCTGCCATTTTTGATGATGTATATTTTCTCCATTCCTAATATCATTTTACACTTGACATTATTATTTTGAGATTATATGATATGCAACGATGATTAGTGATCTATTTGTTGTCTATATGGATGCATTTTACCTTTATGTGTTATATGTCATGTGATGTTTTATATGATTATGCTATGATTATGTATGGATGCCTTTAATGAGTTGATGATGTATTTTTCTATGTGTGTATGGATGATGTTTTTATTATGACATATGAAATGGATGCAATCATGCAAATGATATGGGATGTACTTTACTTTTTTTGTATATTTTTGTGATACAAGTATATGATGCAATGTATGGATGACAAATGGGAAATGATTTGTTTTGTGAAATGAGAATACATGGTCTAATGAATGGATGGATAAATAAAGTAAATATATCATTTCTAATGCATGATGGATGAATTATGATTTATGTGAAATGCTTTTGTTTTTTTGTTTTTTCTAATGGAAGTATTATGATGAATACAAACGTATGCTAAGGGTATGAGTGAATGGATCATGATAATGCTTTGTTTTTGGATTCTTGTGATGCCAATGTATGATTATTGTAAATGTGTATGATTATGTTTTTTGGATTTTCAAATGTAAATGCATGATAAATGCATAGATGGATGGTTTATGATTTTGGATTTTGCAAATGAAAATGTATGATAAGTGCATAGATAATGATAAATGTAAGGATGGATGGTTGGATAATGCAAATGTGTGAGAAATGTGTGGATGAATGATTTTATGATAATGAATGACCTATGAAAATGCTTTATTTTGGATTTTTTTAGTGCAAAAGTATAATGAATGCATGAATGGATGTATGATATGATAATGTTCTCCAATGCATGGTGTAAACTTAAAATTCTTATGCAACTACATGTGAATTATTGTGCAACTATATGTGAATGATTATGTTTTTGTTAATGTCACATGTACTCAATATTTTAATGAGAGAGACAACATCATTTTGAAATTTTTCCACCTTAGAAAAATCTATAATACAGATGTAAAACTAGTATGGATGAAAATCTATCTTAGCCATGCAAACCTAACCATGAACTATTTTCATCGTGCAAGTCAATTTGTTGTGCTTGGTATCATCATTGAGCCTTTATTATGTTGAAAATTAGTACAAAACTCGATCGTATGATTAGACCATGATGATCTCAGTACAAATTACATACAAATTCCATTGAGTTTTGATAGTGCAAGATAGCACAGGCATCTAGGCCTAATTGGACTGAGATGACTTGAGAATTACTTGTGTAAACAGACAAGAGTTAATTGTTTTCCCATTGAAATTTGGAATGTCATCAATGATACTTTGTATAGCATTTCCCGTGACAATTTGCACATTAGTAATGATTAACTCACAGACAACAGACAAAGAAAATATCATTCTCCTTCCTAGCTCCTCTAGTTCAAGACATCCCTGAGTTAAACTAGAGAAATGATAACAACAATCAAGATACAACAATTGAACATATGTGCTAAAGTGATCAAACCATGATTCATAAAATGATCATCCGGTGAGGTTTGATTTGTTTTTTTTGATGTTGATTTGGATGGTCAATTGTGTGATTGATTGTGATCGATGTTCAGTTTGATGTTTAGTGTGATTTTTGTTTTCATCAGGTTGTCTTGCTATTGTTTGTCTGTTCTTTTAAGTTCAAAGCAGGTTGCCCCTAGTGAGTTCGGTATTTTTCCTCCAGTGAGAAACAAACCAATTATTATGGATATGTATATTGACAACTAAGCCAAGGTGGGAGATGACCACAGTAGCCGAATATGTACATGAAGCTCATTTTATGATAGGCATGTATGTGTAATGATAGAAAAAGTGGTCGATCGACACACGTTCCAATAGATGGAAAAGCCAACTCATCACAAATAGTACCTATTTGCCAAGCTTTCACCATTTTCTTTTATTGCACCTTTTCAGATTTTTTTTAAAAAAATTGTTGTTACCAAGATGCCTGTTTGCCAAGTTTTCATCAAGGTAATGATTTTTTCTGATTTCTCACTTTTTTTGTATTTTTTCTCTTTCTTTTTTTTTTTGGATTTCTTCAAAACTTTTCTGATTTTTTTGGGATTTATTCAGGAATTTTATACCGTGCAATGGATGAATTATGTGTAGAAATTTTTTATATGATTTTTTTTCATAGGTTATTCAAATAGATCTCCTTCAAGTGTGGATTGCGTATATGCTCCTGATCCATAGACTGATACAATGACAAAGGGTCCTAGCCAATTCAGTTCAAACGTTCCCTTCTTTTCTCTATCTTGTTGATTGCATGGATTTTCCTTCAATACAAAATCACCAACCTAAAATGTTCTTGGTTTGACCTTGTGATTATAACTTCTTGACATTCTTTACTAATATGTTTTCAGGTGATCAACTGCAAGCTGATGATGTTCATCCAACAGTTCCAACTCTTGTAATCTAGATACCTGGTAGTCTTCATCTGAGGTGATTCCTTTCAATTACACTCAGAGAGAAGGTAATTCAACCTCAATGCGAAAAATAGTCTTTAATCCATATACAAGAGTGTACGATGTGGCTCCTGTGGGGGTGTGAATACTGGTACTGTATGCCCACAAAGTAGGGTTCAATTGGACATGCCAATCATGTCTAGCCTTGTTGATGGTTTTCTTTAGGATCTTCAAGATGGTTTTATTTGAGGCCTCTACTTGGTCGTCCCCTTGAGGGTAGTAGGGTGTATAAAATCGATGTTGGATATGAAACCTTTCACAAAGCTCTTGGGTGTCTTGATTTTTGGAAGGTCTACCATTATAAATTAGAATGGACTGAGGAATGCCATATTGACAGATGATGTAATTTAGGATGAAGGATGTGATCTATTTTTTAGTGATGATAGTTAAAGGAACAACTTCAACCCACTTTGTGAAGTACTCGGTGGTCATGATTATGAATTTGTGCCCATTGGAAGAAGATGGATGGATTTTCCCCACAAGGTCAAGTCCCCACTAACAAAAAGACCAGGTTGATACAAATGGTTGGATTTATTTTGCTAGTGCATGTATGATGTTACCATGGATCTGACACTTCTTGAATTTCTTGATAAACTGGAAAGACTCTTTCTCCATATTCGGCCAATAATACCCCAAACATAGGAGTTTCTTTGTTAGGGTAAGACCACTTGAATTTGTTCCATAGATACCCTCATGAACTTCGTGTAAGGTTGTTTCAAACTCGTCGCATTCTAGACATTGAAGGAGAGTTCCATCAAGACCTCATCAGTAAAGTACATCCACGATGAGGGCGTGTTGGGCGGCTTGAAGGAAAACATTTCGTGTTTGGTTTCGTGATAGATCAGGTGGAAGGGTGTTATCTCTTAGATAGGTGTAGATATTACCATAGATTGAGGTATCAATGTCAAGTAAATGGAAAATGACTTGGGACTCAAGATCATCATAGGCTGGGGTAAACAATTGTTCCATCATGAACTCATAACGGCTTCATTTATCTCGAATTTGTAACAAAGAAGCAATAGTGGTCATAGAGTCAGCAACTTTGTTGTCTATTTTTGGGATTTGTTCAAATTTGATAGTAACAAAGTATTTCTTAAATTCATTTATCATTCTTTTGTAGGGCATCATTTTATCATCATTGACTTGATTTATGACCAGTTGAGAATCTCCATAGACTTACAACTTTGTGATTTTCCACCCTACAACTACCTTGATTCCAATGATGAGTGCTTCATACTCTACCATGTTGTTGGTGTAGGGGAACATTAGTCTATATAATTTTGGAATGGTATGCCCTTGAATGGTGACAAATAAAATTCCCACTCTCGATCCATGTTGAGTGTATGATCCATCGAAGTATAATATCCATTATTTTATTGTTATGGTAAGGACATCAGTATCTAGAAACTCAATGTGTAGAGGATGATCATCATGTAATGGTGCTTCAGCTATTTGATCTATGAATGCTTGACCCTTGATGGATTTCCTATCATCATACAGGATGTCAAACTCACTCGGTATCATTACCCACTTTGCCAGTCTTCCTATTAGATTTTCCTTGTTGAACAAATATTTCAATAGATCAATTTTGGCTATTAACTTGATGGTATGAGTTGGCATATAATGTCACAATTTTTGAGTGGCGAAAAATACTACCAGACAATCCTTTTCAATGGATGTGTAATTGATTTCATAGCCATTTAATTTTCTACTGATACAATAGTTCGCCCTTTCTTTTCCTATTGAGTCCTCTTGCACTAGCAAAGCTCCCAATGATGCCTCAGTTATTGCTATGTATAGTAAGAGTGGTTTTCCTTCTGCTAGTGGTACTAAGACTTGTGGAATCATTAGATATTGCTTCAATTGGTTGAAATTGGTTTCACATTTCTCATCCCATCAAAAGAAAAAAAAATTATGTATCAAGTGAGTGAAAGAGTGGGTCTTGTTTGCCAGCTGTGAGATGAATCTTGAGATAGACTGAAATATTCCTTGGAGTGATCTTAGCTAACTAATGTTTTTGGGAGGTGGGATCTCCATGATTGCCTTAAATTTTGTAGGATCCACCTCAATGCCCTTTTCTGAAACTATATTCTCCAAGATTTTTGTAGATGTCACCCCAAATACACATTTTTTTGGATTCAGTCGTACATTGAATTTTTCTAGTCTGGTAAAGATTTTATCTAGGATCTCTAGGTGTTTGTCTCTAGTGTATGATTTTTCCAATAGATCATCTACATAGTCTTCCATGAATGTGTGCATCATATCATGAAAAATTGTCATCATGGCCCGCTGATAAGTAGCTCCCGCATTCTTCAGTCCAAAGGGCATGACATTCCAACAGAATGTGTCCCATGGGAATGTGAAGGTTGTTTTATCTTGCTCCTCAGGTGCAATTTTGATTTGGTTATATCCGAAAAATCCATCCATAAGTGAAAACATGGAATCTCTTGCCGTTAGGTCCATGATGATGTCTATGTTGGGTAGAGGAAAATCATCCTTCGGACAAGCTTTATTGAGATCTCTGAAATTAGTGCAAATTCGGATACTACTGTCAAGTTTTGAAATTGATACAATATTGGATATCCACTCAGCATAATCAATTGGTCTAATGAACCCTACATCTAATAGCTTCTTCAGTTCTTCTTTCACCGAGAGGGCAATATGCGGATGCATTTTCCTTAAATTTTTCTTCACTGGTTTTACTTGTGGTGGCAAGGATAAATTATGCATTATTAAATATGGATCTATCCCTGGCATGTCTGCATAGGACCAAGCAAATTTTATTTGTCGCTCTTCAAATAATTTGGTGAAGCTTGGTTTTACTTGTTCTGTTAGGGATGCTACTAAATGTAGAGTCTTCATTGTTTCTACTGTACCAATGTTGATGGATTGGGTGTGCTCAATCAATAATTTTGATCTCTCTTGAAAGTGTTTGTGAAGAGTGTCAAATCTCTCATCCTTCGGTGCCTCAAAGAGGTTTTCACCATTGGATGCACTCTTTATTTTTACTTTTTCCTGATCTAATACTGCCATAGAATGGTTTTCACCATTAGATCGATTTTCCATATTATTCATTTTGCAGCTGAGAGATTTGACACTCCCCTAAATGGAAGCTTCATTCTAAGATTCAGTGGTGGAACATGTTTCAGGGTTTTCATCATAGAGGAATTTGACAATGGCATAGATGTTTGAAAAGATAGGGATGTCGAGAGGCTTGATTTGGTCCCAGTCGATAAGTTTGGGATGTACTAGAGGTAGGGAATCATTGGATTGGTTTAAGTCAAAGGTAGTGAGGGTCCTGATGGTGATGTCTTCAAGCAGTCTGGTAGCAATGTCAAGGTCTATGATGTAACTCTCCTCCAATTGATTTGTCCCACTCGGAGTCTAATCGTCCTCGCTAGAGCCATCGATATGTTGTGATCCAAATTCAAGTGGTCTTAACCCTGAACTTTGTCCCTCCTCACATATGGGTGCAATTTTTTGTATTACATCAATTCCCTTGTCATGACAAGAATCTTTAGATAACGAATCCCACTCATATTCATTTGAGTTAGTTTCATAGACATTACTAGCTTTTAGTTGTAGGATTCATTCAACAACCTTATGGGTGGCTTCTTCCTTTTTTTCCTATTTATATCCCAACCCTATCTTGTGTTTTGGATTGGTTAAGATGGGTTGGATTGGTTCCATGATGCCTTCTTTTATCTTTCCCTTGGGACCTTTTCCTTCGTATCCCATTTTCTCCAAGATTGAAAACCCTTTTCCATATTGTGTTGTTTTTACAGTAGTTGTTGCTACTTGAGATTCATCTTCATCCTTGTAAATCCAATTTAGAACATATTTGTCTTTCACTTCATCAACTATAGTGCCTTCTTTCACAAACCGACCTTCAAAAAGCATGACAGGTTGTGAAGACTATTGTGTTGAGGTTTATGGTTGAGAATAGGACTTTGAGGAGGATAATTGTGAGAGACATAGGTATTTCTCAATAGAATATTTACCCACACCTTTATCTTTGACTTGGAAATTTTTTTCAAACAAAGCGTTGAGTTGGGCTTCATGATTGGTGGAGGTAGAAGGGGTAACTTCTTCCTTTTTCTCAAGTTGTTTAGGCAAGGAACCTGGTTGGCTTTCTTTATTTGAGGATGGGGCAAGCATTTTTGACAAGGGATTTGATTGGCTTGAATTACTTGGGGTGGTGAATGTGGAAGTGAGAGCTTCTCTATTATGGGGCACAAAAACATCTTGGACCGACTTGAGGGTGTTGCAATACTGAGGACTATTGGAATCAACCGAAATGGTGATCTCTTGCCCATTGCAAGGGAATTTCAAACATTGATGGTAAGTTGAGGGGACTTCCTGCATCTCATGGATCCAAGGATGACCCAATATTATATTGTATGTCAATTCTTTGTCCAGAACTTGGAAAATTACGTCCTTTTGAATAGGCCCCACCTGAATTGGCAACACAATTAGTCCTCGTGAAGATATTTCTTCATCATTATAGGCTTTGATAGAGATATTTTTTCTTGAATCTATTTCATTCCCTGAGAATCCCAATGCACAGACAAGCTTTAAAGTAAATATATTGAGACCACCTCTTCCATCTATTAGAATGTGCTTGACACAAATTTTATGTATTAAGACCGCAATATGAACTGTTGTGTTATGGGGATGAGTGATGGATGTGTCATCATTTTTTGAGAATGATAGGCAATGAGGTGCAATCAAATTCCCCACCATGGCTTGGAATGTACAAACTTCCAAATCCGTTGGTATTGTTGTGTCCACTAGGGCCTTTTCAAAAATTTCCTTGTGGGCGGATGAAATCTTGAGGAGTTCCAATATAGATATTTGCGTTGGGATCTTTTGTAGTTGATCAACACTGTTGTATTGATGTGATGGGGCAGCGGGTGTTTTGGATGTGCTTCCTTTTAGTACATATTTGGATTGTGCTCTCGTGGTCGCATTTATGAGTATGTTGTCTTGTTTCCCTTTGATTTTAATGACATTGATTTGGTTGTTCGTTGCAGCCATGTCTTGATTTGATGTGATGTTGGTGTCATTGATTTTATTTTCAGCTATGGTGGTGTCTTGTCCATGTTGAATTAGAGTGTCATTAATTTTATTGTTGGCTGCAACACTGTCTTGTGTGTCATTGATCTTAATGTCATTTGTCTGATCCTCAACTACCGAAATATGAAGGATGAGGGTATCATGAACATAGTTTACATTTTTCCCTTTTCTATTCATTGTACAAGATTCCCCTTTTTCATAATTTGGTAAGGGATCCTTGAATGCACCTTGATCAAAAAAAAGTTTGGGTCCTATTTGTATGATATTCTAGTCTATTAATTCTTGCACCTTGTGCTTTAATTGCATATAGTTATTCATTTGATTACCTTTGCATCGATGAAATTCATAGTAATAGGCATCATTCCACCATGATGATTTTAATTTTGGCTCAAAACTTCGAGTGTCAGGTAAGGTGATAAGATTTTCTGCAAGAAGTTCTTTCAATGTGGATTCGAGTGATTGACCAAAGGTGTGAATTTCCTACAATTTGATGGAATTTGATGTGGTGGTGGTCAAGATGGAGCATTGTTTGGATTTTTTTTTAATTGGTGTTTTGGTTTTTGTTTTGATTTGTCTAGGTGGTAGCCACTGTCAAGTTAAACACTAGTTTTCCATTTTGTGTTTCAGTTGAAGCATCATTATAGCCAGATCATTGTTATTATAATTATTAGAGGATTTTTCTGAGTTGTTTTCATTGTGTGCTTAATAAATATTTCCATCTTTTCCTTTTCAAGTATGGGATGAGAATATCTTGCAAACAATCTTCTAAATCTTTGCAAAAATATGAGGAATGATTCACCCTTTTTCTGTTTTGTATTGCAAAGGTCTTTCATGGTTATCTTGTGTTGGATGTTGTAGGAGTGTTGTGTGATGAATTTGTTAACCAAATATTCAAAGGATCTTATTCTTGGTGGAAGTTGTGAAAACCATTGCATATATTGTCAACCTAAGCTTCATGGGAACAATCTCATCAAATAAGTCTCTTCATGTGCAAATTCGAGACTCATGGTTCAAAATTCCCTTACATGATCTATAGGATCTATCTTACCATTGTATTTATCATACTTTGGGAATTCACAATGCTTCGCAAAGGGTATCATGTTGATAGTTGGATCAAAAGGATATGGGAAGATTTCTTGTATCAAGTATCTTTTTGTGGTTCCTCTTTGCATCTGCTGTGTTAAAGCATCCATGGGATCATTGGTTCTTGATTCATTTCATGTTTCATTTTTTGTTGTCTTAGGTGCTTGCTTTAATTTATTGACATCAAAATTAGGTGGTAATTTGGTGCCTTTGTTTGCTAACATCAACAAGTATTTTTCTCCATCTTTTTCAAAAATCCTTTCCATGGATTTGTGGAACTGAGGATCTTGTTGTGGTTGTTCTACATATTCATATGTCATTTCATCTATTATATTTTGATGGAGTTTGAAATAGGGGTTTTCTTCTTGTTCACCCATGGTGTCTTGAGTTTCAGTTTCCTTTCATTTAAGTTTTTTCTTTTGGGATCTCGTTGAAATGGGCATATAAGTAATGAAGATTTACTAAGCTTTGATCGTTGTTTAGGAGTGCCAAGAGGACTAAGTTAAATATGATTATACAACATTTGTTTTAGGATGAAGGATGATGAATCTTGATAAAGGATGATGAATAATGATGATAAAACTTAGTTGCTAATCAGAGATAGGTGTGATGACGAGGCACTTTTAGATGTTTGATCAAATTTTAGGTAAAGGATTTTCACTTACAAATGCTAATTTCACCAAGTTAACAACAATGTTGGGATAAGGAATAAATGTTGGCCAAGAAGAAATCCTTGAATTTGGTTTTAATTGTTAGACAAAAACTCAAATTTAGCTCTCTGGTTAATTTTTTTGGATGTGCTAGAACAGTGCACAGATGCGCTAAATGAAAGATGTGTTAAAGAATGGCCTGGATGCACTAAAATATGGCAGGTATGCACTAGAATAGTCAATGGATGCACTAAAATATGGAAGGTATGCATTGCAGAATGGCACAAATGTGCTAAAATATGGAATGTACGTGCTACAAAATGGCCCAGATGTGCTAAAATATGGAATGTATGCACCAAAACAATCAATGGATATGTTAAACTGAGGAATGTCACTATTTTCTAATACTTTGATTGTTTTTTCTTTTTTTTTGGAAGGAAATTGATTGTTTGAATGGATGTTTTTTTCTGAATCAGTGGTTGTACATTTATGTGAGTGATGTTTGTTTGAATGTTATTTTAAAACAAACATGTAAGACACATCAAAAAAGTACAATTCCTAAGGCTGTGTAGGAAAATATTCATTGGATTCCCACTTGGATTTTACTCTAGTTGTGCTTGCTTTTAGTGGATGATTAGAAGCTTGACCACACTAGCTCCCCCTTTCTCAACACTCACTTCTCGGGTCAGCCAAGCTTCAGTTCTCATGAATCTCCCATGACAAACTTCTCATCTCTACTAAAAGCCACAAGAATATGGGACAACTTTAAAGGTTAGACCTCTTACACCAACAAATAGAATGGGATTTTGGCTTACTATAATAGGAAGGTTTTAGTATAGGCATTATGTTCATGTGGGGTTATCCATATGACAAGATACCATTCATGTCCTTCTTGTCAGAATAACCCTCGTGATACTTGAAATTTCCTCAAGTATCCACACTTATATACTAGGTGGAAGTTGCTTGGCTTTAGCCTGTTCCCGGTTTGGGTCGTTCCCTAGGGTGATTACTTTTTCCCACTAGGCAGGCCCTCTAAGGATAAAATTGCAACAAAATAGAAAGAATGGGTCTAGCTTTTTCATCACCCAGTTAAGGGGAGAGCATATGCCTACCACTCTACAAGCACAACATACATGGTGTTCATTTACCTCTTAATTAAACTAGGTTCCTAATTTAATCAAAAGAAACAACAATAACTCCAGCCCTTGCAAAACAACCCTTAGTAGTTTCAAATTATTTTTCTTTGACAAAATTCTTATAGTTTTAGTGAAGTCTCTAACAATGTTTAAAATACTTGCAAAACAAAGAGATATTAATCAGCTTCCAGAATTTGAAAATTTTGCAAAGAAAACCAAATGTGCCAAAACAACAACCAGATGCGCTAAAATATTTACTGAATGCACTAAAAGATACACTATATGTGCTAAACTGGAAAGTAGTAAATGAAATTTAAACTCCTATATGCACTAAAAGAACTTGCATATGCACCGAAATATCACATGTATGCATCGAAAAAGGGACTGTATGCATTGAAAGAACTGTCGAATGTGCTAAAACAACAATCGTATGCACCGAAAGATCCACCAAATGTGCCAAAAAATGTTTCAAGTGCACTACTTTAGAATTCATGATCAAATCTATAGACAAGAACCTAACAGAGAATGTTAAAAATGGTGCTAGGCCCCATGGTGGGCACCAAAAAGTTATGTGGGTTATAAAATATATGTAAGAAAGATCAATCTAAACCACACACCAATGAAACATTTACATTAAGGAATTTGAAATAACAAATAAAATGATAAAACTATTCCTTAAAATTGTTCCATTGTTCTCTATTCTCAAGGATCCTCTAAATCTTGAATGCTCTCATATTGTATTTTTTTTCACATGAATTATCATACGACAACCTTAAAAAATGAGATGCTATGATGAAATGCAGGTAGTCTATTCCTACATCTACATGCTTGATGCATTTCATATGCAATGCTAAATTATTTGATGTTAAGATTATGCTATTGTTGTGTTTAAATGATTGTTGAGATAATGTTGTGATAATAATGCAAAAGCTATGTGAAATGCTATATGAAAATGCAAAAATTAGGATTCTAGAAATAAAATTTCCATAATAACACTAATTTAAGCTAAATAAAAAATTCTAAACTAAAATTCTATGCTAAGCTCACAATGTTGATATGATATTTGTAGAGTAGATTTATGCTTTTCTTCTCTCTCTATCAAAAGCTATAAATGAGCCTCTATTTATATATTTCTCCAAGGCATTGAGTGATGTGGTAGGATTCGACGGTCAGGATTTAGTCTGGAGAGATCTACGGTGGAGGATGAAGAAGTTGGAGGGAATCATGGAGGATGTTCCCTTTAGAAGAACAAGTGTCCAAGTGTTGAAGAGAATCAAATGGAGGAAGAAGCCATGTGTCCCCAATCTTGTTAGGATTTTGTTGATGAAAATTCCCATTTAAAAATTAGAAATATTTAAAGTCATGTGACACATGGTGATGTGGATGATGAGGTGGAAGGAGGTTAGAGAATTATGTAGAAATGTGACAAAATTGAACTTAGAAATTCAAATTTAATGAGAGGGAATTAATCAAATAAAAAAAATTATTTAGATTTGTTTATTTAATTAAATCATGAAGAAAATGATTTAAGATAGGAAGAAATTAGAAAATGAACTATATAAAAAAAAATTACAATTCATTCATAAGTAGAGGAATTTAATATTTATTAATTAAATAAGTAGTATTTAATTAATTTTCTCCAGACCAATTTTAGGTGTATACAATACTGAGTCAGCTATTAGTCTTCATAATATATTGCATTCGCTGAGTCAGTCAAGACTAAACCATAATTCTCCAAACCAGCAAATAATCCTCAAAGCAAACACCTTTTGAATCTGAGAACACATTAATTTCCCATCATACTATCAGTAAAGAGACTATCAACAAAACCGCCATATAAGAATGTTCACCTTAGTAGAATGCAAAGTCTCCCACATAGTATACCTCACACAGAACAATAGTAGGATATAAATTTAAACTCTATCAGAGATAATTTTTTGTTCATAGAAAAAGATGTCTCAAGATCCAAGATATAGTTGTTTGAATGAGTCAATAAAACATGGTTAGGAGATTAGAATCATATCAAATCTTGCAATGAGTTCCAGACTCAAATACCAACATACCGATCCATCACAAAGGAGTATTACCGGTGAGAACAACTTTTGATAAACCAAGAAAACTTCCCATACTATTATCACCATGTAGTTATTACCATGTTGACATCAATGACAACATAGGAACAATTAGCACAATCATCCATACTTCATGCTCATGTTGCAAAGATTCCAACAACACTAGTAGTTAGACTTGGAACTATAATAATTCTTGCCTTCTTCATAATTCCTTGATCACTGGGTGTCTATTAGTATCTTATATAGTTTTCCTCTTGCGTTCAATTTCTAGTTGTTGCACATGTTGACCACTAGTAATACTACCCATACCATCACCACTAGTGGTAGTTTAGTTGTAATAGATTCTTAATGATTCCATGGTTGTGATTGTATCTGACCATGAGGATTTGAAGCTATAAAAAAATGAATTATGTCACCTATCCTTGTATTTACTTGGGCTTCTTTATCAGCTCCAACTCCTATGAAATCATAGGTTTTATATGTCCTACCTTTATTGGTACCCAAATTCCTTGTCCTTGGCACTGTAAACCACCACCTTCATAACCCATTTTTTGTTTATGGATTATCTTGAAGTATATGTTTTTTTGTTGTCTCACTTAAACCACATTTGACTTTGCTCACATATTGTACATATTTGTATTCATTATCATCAGATTCATCATCCATTTGTTGAATTTTAGAGAGATGCTCTATATTCCACAAATTACTAAACTCGTCATCTTCTAGGATCTCTTGAAACACTACACTAGTTTTTGGTCCATATAGATCCTTCCTCATAGACAAAAGGTAGGAATTTTTTATTGTGTCCATTTTTTTTTGTGCAATCCCTTCTTAGAGAATCTCTTATTTTTACTAAAGAAGATGGTCAACCACCTTTTACATAAAAAATTGTGTACCTCTTGATTTTATTTTCTACCTCTCTTTGTTGGTGCAATGTCATTATTTATGCTAATAATTTTTTAAAAGAACTATATTTCTTAGTAGCTCAATTTCCTCCATTACTTCTTTGACTTTGCCCTAGAATTCTTGATTTTCAATATTTCTAGCAAGGGTTACTTTCATGTTTAATTCTACTTGTAGCTTTCTTATTGGCTGCAAGACTTTCTTTAATGATGTCACATGGGTCATACTATGAGTGAGAGTTAGTATCATATTTAAAAAAATTAAAAGGTCATGTACAATACTGACTTCTTTTATCTTGAATGTGATCTCTTCACATCAAAAAGGTAAATAAGGAAACATTCTCATCCTTTTTTGACTGAAAAAGTATAATTGATCTATAATCTCCATCTATTGTATATATTCTAATGTAAAAACCCTCTCTATCTCATGTATTAGAAGTTTATATGGATGTACATATAATCCATAAAATTCTAGAACATCATATCCTTCCATAAAATTATTGTATTTCCTTTGATTATGATACTTTCTTATCATAGTGGACCAATCATATAATTGACCCATTTTCTTGCCTTATCATTCATATAGGCTTGGATATGAAACTTGTTGACTAGAAAAATTTCAATAAATTTGAATAAAAATAAATAGTACAAGTAGGTTCTAAACCTAAATGTCTTAGTGTAACCTCCTTTAATCATTAAAAAATACTAATGCATGTATTCTACAATACACTTAAGAAATTTATATTTGACAAGAGTAGCATAATGAATATTATATAACATATTGAGGAGGTTTTCACCTACTTCCCAATTTCTATCCAATCGAAGGAAAAGTCCTAGCATGAAAATAGTATCCTAAACCCATGGCTTAAAAATTTATATTTTATAAAGAGGCTTATTATTATCTTTGAATAAGTTACTATCCACTAATATTTTATTTAGAAAATCATTTTTGGACTCTTGACCGACTACTTCATAATTACTAATAAGTTTTTCTAGGTCAATATGAACATTTCCAAAATATTTCATTATAAACCCCAACACATTTCCAAAATCTTTTACAATAATAGGTAACATTTCTTGTTTTCTATCTTTATTAAAAAGTTTTTTTTTATCATCGTAATTTTGGGTGCAAACAATGATAAATCTTAGGCAAGAGAAAACCACATGTAACATCATGCATCCTAATGCAACTACCTACAGTGTAGTAATACTATTAATTCTTATTATTTTAATATTATAATTTTCCTTTTGTATTGTAGCCTTAATTCTCAAATGAAAATATAAGTTATAAGATAATCCCACCATAGATTACAGGATCATAAATATCATGGTATTCATCTGTGATACCTAGGGTTTTAAGTAGTCTAGCATAATCTATTTTTTATTTGATTTATCTTTGTGTTTCCCAATAGCTAGTTTGGTATTTGTGGTAGATATTAATGTATAGCGTGCACTCTCAACTATAAACCCCAAGATTGAAAAGTTAAGAAATAATGAAACATAGGAATTTTATCTTTCACTTACCCCAAGAATTTGATTCTGAAAAATATGAATACAAAGACATTGACAAGAATAGACTATTTGAGTTGGACCCTTAAATCTCCTTGATGCACTGTAATGAGCTATCTCCCTATGCCTTAATCTAATTTTCCTTGATTCTCGAATATTAAAGTCAATGAAATGTGTTACTTCAGGATGACACAATTAGTACATTACAATTTTGTATTAACACTTCAAACTATATTCAACTATTTTCCCACACAGTGTATTTTTGTAGCTTCAATTCCTTCATCATTTTTGGTTAGAGGTGGTGTCATTTGATCTAAAATTCTTATATAAATTCTCAACTATTGATCTTTTAAAATTTAATGGTTCTAGGTTTATTCCAGAGGATTGAATTTGTAATTCTATCACTATATGTATTTCATTCTAGAATTCAACTACAACCATCCATCATAAGTTCATCGAACAATCAGTTAATTTATTACATAGTATATTTTTTTAATTTTCTAAGCCATAATATTTTTTGATTGAGGAAAGGGGTCTAGGTCCTAAATCACACTTATCCCAATTCTTGTAGGATTAGAATTGATCTCAAATATACTTGACTACAATCTTGGTAGGAAGAGTTAGAAGGTGGATTAAGGTTCTAATCCTTATTGAATGTATGTGTGGAATTATTGTGGTGTTTTGTTTGATTGATAAATTGACTAAATTGAAAGATGAAATGATTCTCCTAGGTAAACTATGAAAATTCAATATTTTTTTAAGATTTTTGTGAAATTGATTACAACAAGATAGAAACAAAGCCAAAAAAAACAACGCAGACACAAAGGAACCTAAGGTATGAATTGGGCATGGATTTATCTAGTCTAGTACATGGTTCACCATAGAGTGTCCACCCTTTTTGTAAGATTTTAAAACATGGGTCTTGGATCCCCATTCTATTTTTCATCCTCCCAAGGAAACTATTGGAACATATATTGATGACAAAATCCATCTTTCATGTCTTGACAACTTGTAGACTTGAATAGATGAATGAGCAATTAATCCTTGTTGAACACTTCTAGAGACTAAGAGGTGGGTGTGAATCAATATTATCAAAACTTAATCCCTTTGAAAACTTAACTCTTTCAACATATGACAACCTTCTTTACCAAATCAAAAACCTTTAAGAAAATAAGTAACAAAGAAGGATGTAATAGTTTTAATCATTAGCAACTTCAACACTTCTTAAATAATGAAAGATATAATAATTATACATCTAACCAAATCAACAACAATGGGAAATAGAGAACACACACATGCACAAGGAGAACATCATATTTACGTGAAAAACCCAATGAGGTAAAAACCATGGTGAGAGTTAATGTTGTCAGATAAAATTGCACCCTACTTGAAATAAAGAAAAATAATTTGGATCAAGATAAATGATGGAAAATGAGGGGGGAGATGGACCTATTTCTCTAATTTCCTTTAGGAAATGAGATCCAAAAATTGAAATGACTGTCAATCAAAAGGTGAGTCAACTCAATGTGTGAATCTACAAATTTCCCTTTTATGTAAGGACAAGGGTTTTGATTAAACAACACTTTGGGGAGAAAGATAAAAAAAATAGCAAACTAACTCTAAAATGCAACCTAAAACTTGAATTTGGAAAATTAAACTCAATTATGATGGAACCAAAACTAAACATGTAGATCTAAGAGATGGAAAATGATGTGTACCAGTCACCAAAAGTGTTTTTCCAAAGCTAACTAGGGACTCATTCACCCAATGGCAAGTGGGTCTTGGATAGGGCTCTATAAATATGGTTTTTGGGTTCTCTTCTACTATGTTTGAACTTTGAGATCCACAATTTTCAAAGTCGGAGCTCTTGGAAATAAATCCTATAGGTAATTTTTTGTTCAATTGCAAGAATGGTGACGACAAATACAAATTTGACAACTTTGCAACTTTTCTCTTCAAGAGATCTTCCACCTAAAATCTGCAAACACAAATCAAGAGGGAAAAATATTTTTGTTGGTGAATAGGGCTTTTCCTTGGTCAAACCCCATTTTGGTAATTAAACCTTGTAATGAAATGAAATAGCATGAAAGGAATTATGTATGAACATGCAATGTCACAAATCACCAAACCCTTTTTTGAACCTTGGAATGTGGATTTGCAACTAGCATTAAATGACTTCAATGGATGTGCATATTGATTTTGAAACTTGATTTGAAAAAATGCCTTTGAATGCTTTAATGGATCTTGAACACTAGATCAACATATTAGCTCAAATAACATGCATGATGCAAGTAGACTTTGACATGATAATAGGATCTTGATTGCTGCAATAATCTTCAATAAATCCACCCTTGAATTCCTTGAAAATGCTCTTGAATTGCTCTCATAAAAATTTCTTGATTACTTGAAAGTCTTAGGATCTTAGATGAAGCATAGTGAAATGACCTCTTATTTATACATATGTTAACATTAATTACCAAAATTCAAATGACACAATCCAACATGTGAATATACATTTTGGAATAATTGAATAACCGCCAAAAACATAATTAAAATTATGGTTCTAGGTCTAAGTGAGGACCCATTCTCCCTTGGGTGAATGGGTCCTAGGTCACTCGTCTAGGACACACATTCTCCAATGATACCTGTTATGTTATGGCATTAATGAATTCCATTTTTTCCTCTTCGTATATTGCAATTAACTAGGCTTGGATTTGAACTAAAGGGGACAATTAAGGAAAATTAACCTCAGTTAATTAATAAAGGCCTAGATAAGTGTGAAAATGTAAAGGTACACCTTACAACACCATACATAAGGCACAATTAAATCCATTTTATTTAATAGGTTCCTAAACTTAATGTGAATATGTAAAATACATATTACAACACTAAATTAAGGCATAATTTAGTTCATTTTAACATTTTATTTCGAAATAAATGTGAACAAGGGATATTTTTTCTTAAACTACATTTAACTCCCACTTTAGTGAGAGTATGACCCCATGTCAAACTCACACTAAAGTAGACATTCAATAAACATATGTATGCAACAATGACAAGGATACTCAATCATACAACATCAAAGCCTAGGAGAAAGGAAAGTAGATCAAGCTTTGACTGTCCAACACGATGTGGAACATGTCTAGGTTATTTTTCCAACACATTCACAAGAAGAACTTGATGTGCAATATTCGAATAACACATACACTCACATGGGCTAATGGAATCTCAATCCATCCACTAGGTGATCCCTCAGGTTAGTTTCTTAGTGAGAAAGTCATGCCTTTGTCTAGGATTTCAACGTACTTACCATACTGAATTATCCCTTTGATAACTCCAATAGGGTGTCACACACACATTTTAGTTTCAATCTTCATAAGACCTAACAAGATGCATTATGCTAAGTACACTATAAAAAAGGGGAAGGTTCTACTGGCAAGAAAGGTGCATTATACTTGGTGGCCTTATAGGGATGGGTTTGAGATTCACAAGGTTAACAAGTTGTATTATGTTAAAAACTTATGAACATTATATATAGGTTTGTTTAAAGGGATCTTACTTAACTCGTGTAAGGTCTTCTTCTAAGGGATCATCATTCCTAATGTCTCTAAGAGAGGAAAATTCCAAGAATAAAAGATTCATAACTTAGGGAATGTAACACATAGCATCACCACTAACAAGAAAGTAATATGCTAAGAAATATCATGCTCTTGGAGGAAATCAAACCCAATGATACCACCAAGAAAAGGATGCATCACAAGAAGAAATAAAATGACACAAAGAAACATGAGTGTCAATTATTTTTACAATAATAATGCCAATATATTCCCCCAATTTAAAGGAATTTCTACACCATTGTTATGAGCAATAACTTTAAAGTATAAAATAGTCTATGTTAACCATAAAGAGGACATGAGAGATTAGTCAAAAAGCCTTATGTCAAGCCATATGTTTCCAAATGAAGCTACATCATGAAAAGGGGTTACCCCCAAAATGAAATCCCAAAACACAAAAGGGATCCACTGATTCGAGGTTAGTATATATTTGATACAATATTTTATAGAGTTTGGAAATGCCATCATTCCCCAAATACTTGCAGAATAAGAAGAAGAACACATAGAGAGAAAAAACAATGAAAAATCTTTTGGGTCAACATGGAAGAGACCTGAATGTGTTGGCACCTTGTGTCATCACCAAAAGGAAAACATGAGATAATAAAAAAGATAAAAGGGTTATGGCATATAGAAGAATGTAGATATATATACAGGAATACACGTGAAAAGAGAGATACATCAAAAAAAATAGTGCAAGGGATCACATTATGCACATGAAATCACACAAAGAACATACAAAATAAAATAAAGCAAAATACTAGTAAGGAACATGTGATTCAACCTATAATAAGTTGCCTGAATCCCAACCTTCTTCAGTATATGTGAAAGGAGGAAAACTAGCCAAAGTGACAATGTCAAGTGTTGAACTAGGACACACACCAAGTTGAACACTCTTATTAGTAGGATCATTATTTAAGTTAATTGAAGAGGAAATCATTATATTTAACTCATTATGCACTTTCTCATCAATCTTATCAATTTCAATGTCATCATCCAGATTAATCACAATGGGAGGTCTCATGACAATATTCATAGAATTTTGTTTATTTTGTGGTGAGGGTGAAGAGGTATCATGCATTGCTTCAGACAATTTTGGATTTTGATTTTCTATGTTTTTATTTTGTGCTTTTTCTTGCAACAAACAAGTAATGGCATGATGTCTATGCCTACACTCTCTATCATTTCAATTTCTTTTCATTTGGTTTTCAAGTTGGGTTTGTGTAGGAGTGGGTTTACTAACCATAGGTTTCTTTACTTCCCTTAAGGGGGCAACATAACAAACCATGGGAGGTTGTTCAATGAATTTCTCTTTAGCTTTGTAGACTTGTTTGACTTTAGGAGACAAAACAAGATTTATTTTGTTATCTCATGGTCTCTTATATGAAGTGGGTTAATGATATGTAATAGGTTGATATAGGTTACTTGGAAGGGCATTTGGTTCAATCATGGTTTCCTTAAGGATAGGTGGCTCAATTATGGGTTGTGGCATATTGCTAAGCGATAATTCTTCTATGTGCTTTGCCTTAAACTTTTGATATGATTTGAAAAAGAATTATATGCATGGTCTAATAGGTTCAATAGGCTTGGGACAAAATAAATCCAATGAAAATTTCACATGGGAAGACATAGGATTAAAGCCACTATGATGCATAGTAAAGATCTCATTGCCAAATGGAAACTTTAAGCATTTATGCACAACCATCAAGATGAAAATCATGGAGGAAAGCCTTGAATATCCTAACTTCACATGAAATTGGTTCAACAATGGGATGATGATGAATGAGATAGTTAATTCTTTCAGTCCGACCTTTAGAGGGAGATTTATCGAGCCAATCATAGGGCATGCAAAACTATTATGCGTTTTGATCCATTCTTTTTATTTTTCATATGTATCTTGATAGATCTCATGCATAAATATGAATTCCTCAGTGATCACATTCTCTACTCAAAATGGATCAATTAATATCCCACTAGTAGGCTTGTCATTGACTCTTCCAGCTATGTATTTAGAGGACCATCGGGTGCATTTTCAAGTATATCTTACTATGAGAAAGTAATATCAAATATCATTTTAGTTGGGCCCTTATGAGGTTTAGAGTCAATAAATACAACTAAATAATCCATGAGTTTGTTCTCATTTTGTTTCATGTTTTCATCATCTGTATCAACTAAAACATATAAAAAATAGGGTTTATCAAGCTGAATAGATCAAGATGATGAGCCACTAATTTTCACTATGAAACATTCAATTATGAAGGCCAAAATATGCAAGTAACAATAAAAAAATAATCCTAAATATTATAGTAACTATGAGGTGAGTTTTCAAAGCTTAAAATGATGTGTACCTTGCTACAAGAAGGCTATTTTTAGGGCACCAAGGACTCATTCACCTTTAGTGGAGAATGGGTTACTTTTAAGGTTCCAGAAACCAACTTCTGGGTTTTATTCCTCCTAATCAGCACTCCCACATCCCAAGTTTTCATTGCTTCAAG
>CM021102.1:413882990-413942809 GCA_007115665.2 Sequoiadendron giganteum | reverse complement strand
TTATGGTGTTGTAAGTGTGCTGATATGATGAGTTACCAAGTTCTTTTGAGAAAATTAATAAATAGTGAAGATAGAATTGTGTGTGTTAAGAATGTGCTTTGGTATGTGCTCCACATTTCTTTTGTGTTGATCCTATGCTTGTGTTTATCCTATGCTTGTGTAGATCTATAGTGTTGGATTATAGATTCTAGTTTGATGAAGAGTGAAAGTTGATTTCATCAGTTTGTGAACTAGTCTGGCAGAGTTTGTTTGTGGACTAGAAGAAATGTATATGCTTCGTAGTCCTCCACTGGTTGGTTTCAGGTCTTGTGGATCTGGAAGAAGGATTGTAATGGTGGTATCTATGTTCTATCAAAGGTTATCAAAGGTGTTCATGGTTTGGTGCTCTGAAAGACTAGTTTTAGAGTAGGATCTCTAAACATGACTAATCCAAACATCTCTGGTATTAGAATTATGTGTGTGTTCAAAATGTGCTCTAGTACATTCTCTACATTTCTTGTGTGTTGATCCTATGCTTGTGTAGATATGTAGTGTTGTTTAAGGTCATCCTTGGGTGATATATCTTGGATTATAGCTTCTGGTTTGATGAAGAGTGAAAGTTGAGTTCATCGATTTGTGAATTGGTCTGGCAGAGTTGTTGTCTGAGGACTAGGAGAAATGTATCTACTCCACAATCCTCCACTGGTTGGTTTCAGGTCTTGCAGATTTGGAAGTTTTCTTGTTCATTTCAACATGTGTTAAAATACATTACATCATCAAACCTAGGCAAAATTAGGTTAATTTAATGACAATTATTCCCAAATCAAATAAGGAAAAAATATACTTTTTCCGTTACTACATTTTTCCTTCACACTAAAGTAGACATTCAAGATACTTAAGTGTTCAGCAATAAAAAAGATACATAATCATGCATTGTCAAAGGCTAAGAAAAATTAAAAAAAATGATCAAGCACAACCATTCCAACGTGATGTAGAACGGGGTTGTTTGTCTATAACATATGCTCCTCAATCTGGGGTAAAGGAACCTCGGTCTATCCACTGTATGAGTTTTCCCAATGAGGTGGAAAATGAGAGAATCATATTAGCCTCTCATAACATACCGAAGTTATCCTCGTGACAACTTTGATAAGGCACCACAATGTAATGTTTATTGTAATGGTTTTGTAATGTCATGTATGTAAGTTTTTTTAAAGGGGATTTTTATTTGTTTGTGTAAGGTCTCCTTCTTAGGTATCATTGTGCCTAATGTGTCCAAGAGAGGAAAAATCAAAGAAATATCACTCTTGGAGAAAATCAATCCCAATCACACCACCAAGAAAAGGATGGATCACAAGAAAAAAAATAAAAATCATGCCATGAAATTTTTCAAAAGATGTCATCAACGTATGCCCCGTACTTTAAAGTGGTTGCTACACCATTATTGTGAGCAATTTATTTAAAGTAGCCAAATTTTTTGCCTAAGACATGAGAGACTTCTTTGAAAAACCCTATTCCAAGTCATATGTTTCCAAAATAAGTTGTGTCATGAAATAGGAAGGGTTGCCTTCAAAAATACAATATTAAAGATAACTCAATATGTCACATGTGAGCCAACTTAGGCATTTCGATCACATCCTAAGCTTGATCTTACATATACATGGAATACAATCAACTAGCCAAAAGAGACAATCAACAAGTGACATACGAGGACAAAGATAAAGATTGGCATAAAGCATCCACCTTGGCGCAAAGTGTCCCACTTTGGCACAAATTGTCCCACTACCTAACCTCTTTCCCCCACTGAGTACAAGACAAGGGTGAGCCATGAAAATCAGTATCAATTAGAGGAACTAGGTGTTGCAACACACAGAAGAGCACCACACTTCTTAAGATGTTGAATTTTGTTACTCAAGGCCTTACATTCATTAGTAGAATGACCATGAACTCTATGATATGCACAAAATAAATTATTTTTGTAGTAAAATTTCTTTCACATTCTTGGAGGGAGAGATATCAAATGATCTTCTAGAGGAGTCTCCACAAGATACTCTCTTGATAAAAAGTAGAAGATGTTCCTTTAGTGTGTGAAAAAGATATTGCTTGCTTAGTACAAGGTGTCATACTTACACAAGTCTCTTTAGATTGCGAGATTTTACACTCTCCTTTATAGGAGGGTGTAAAATATAATGAACTCCAATCGTTATTTCTTTTCTTGATGGCATTGATATTTAGTGAGGATCTCTTTGGGTCATTTTGTTTCTTTTGAAGGAAAATAATAAAGACCACTAGTGTCTATTAGTTCAAGATGCACTAATGTTAAAGTTGGTTTAGGAAAATCCTTTGTAAGAGTGCTAATATTGAGTGAAGGTTTGTTTTTTGGATTGATTTCTATCAAAGGATAATAACCAAGACTATGATTTGTTTCTTGCATGTTACGCTCTATAGGGACATGGATACCTTGTTCTCTAGCACCACATCCTTTTCCACTATATCCAAGTTGTTTCATAAGCTCTGTTGATTTTCCAAATCGATAGATTCACTAAATACTAGAAGTAAGCTACACTTCATGCTCAAACCTAGTGTAGGATTTGGCCAACTGACAGGAAATGAGATTTAAACACATTTCCCCTACACTTCAAGCTCTGTAGGACCTAGGGGTGACCCTTTAGCAACACCTAAAGATTTAGACACACACTTAATAGGGTATTGCTTAACAGATGATGCTCTCACAAGAATATACCAAGGAACATGAAAAATCACTCAACATTGGCTAAGATATTGGGAAAATTTCATTAAACAACATGGAGAACATGGTAGGTACAAATAACTTAGAAAACATAATTGAATTGCTTTTTTATTTATTTTAAGATTTGGGACCAAACTGAAAACAAAAGATGCACAAGGCTTGACTAGTGCCAAGAGAAAGGGCTACAAAGTCATATAACCAACATTTCATCTTGCAATGTTAGACATGTTTTGAAGATCTTTGAAAATGTTATCACATTATGACAATAAGACCACTGAAGCTTTATCAGATAACCATTCTTTCAAATCCATATGTAAACACAATACTCTTGTCACATCCATTAAAGTAATTACACCATTCTTTGAATAGAAAGCAATAACAGTTGCAACTCAAATTCATCAAATGTGCATGAAAAAACCTAAATAATCTTTGACTATTGAATTGAAAAAAGTATTACATTTCAGTCATGGAGACAACCATCAGATAAAATGGATTTCAAATGTTTCATGGCTTTCATGGCTAGACTCCAAAAAATTTGAAATGCATTTTATATTTTCCCTAAATTCCTCATTTATCATTTCACAATATTTAAAATATTCAAAATATTTTAAATATTAACATTTGAAACTTTAGAAAAATTGTGACTTTTAATTACGTCTATGGGCCATTTGAAGAAATTTATTGTGGGAAAACTGGAACACCTGGAGCCCTAAAAATTTGCGTAGGATAATAATAAATTATTTATAGAAAACCCATTTCTCAGATTTTTTCCAACCCTTAAAATTCAGGTACCTCCTTTGTAAACTGGTCCTCGGGACATGTTCGCCGCAATAGAAGTACATTAAAATAATGTATCAAATGACCTCCATATTTTATGAAAATGGATCTATAGATGTTTCAAACCAAAACAAGAAATGGGTTGTCCTTAAAATTGCAAAATTTGACACTTTTTGGAACACCATTTTTGGCCCTATTGCAATCAGAAAATGAATAAATAACCCATCAGAACTTATTCTGAGACCCTAAAATTGAGCATGAATGCACATATTTGATCCAATAATGGAATGAGAAAGATATTTTGTAAAAATTGATCCTGAGGTGCAAGATATTAATCAACAAAGCTGCTTACTTAGACTTCTCTCCGATTGCACCTCAACCGAGAGTTATTTACATGTGCGTCTCTCTGATATTCAGTGGTCAACAAGTTTGAAATTTGTTCACTACTTAATAAACTATCATTCTGATCCATTCTTTCAACAAATTTTTCTCCTTGACCTTCATTAGAATTGGATGCATTATTAAATTGTAAATCGGGATATGTCATGATGTCATCATGATGAAAATTTGAAAACTCAATAGACTGATCATAAACTGGATCTCCCCAATCATAAGAAATAGAATTAGTAACAACCTTGTCAACAACATGGTCACAATTCATCAAAGAGAATAGTTTGTCCACTTGTTCATTCTTGCTTTCTTTTGGGTTGTCACGACAACAATCTATATGTTTCTGCACTTCAACATTAGACTAGGTGTCATCATTGAGTTTGTCATTTACATCCTCTTGAGGATAGATAGAAACATTTTCACTCTCAAACTGAAAAACCATCAATTTTTTCTTCATTTCAGTTGCATTTGGTTCATCTTGCTAATTGAAATTCATTGCATACTTTATCACTTGCAACTAGCATACAGACCTTCTCAAAAGAATTCTTCTAATCTACAGGCTCCTTTGTCTCATCATGAAAGATTTCATCAATGCTACATACACTTATGAGATTGGCATGACCAAGTGTGTCATAATATTGTTTATTACACATACCCTCTTGAAAAAATAGATCCAATTCATATCCCTCATCACGTCTTCCATCATTATGGCTGCAATTTTCATCTGGGTATATTTCTTCTATAGGTTGTCCAAGGACAACTTCCTCATCAGCTAATGATGCATCATTCTTGTCTTCTACCTTCTCAAGTATGTGTTTTTCTTTATTTAAAACCAAATACATCTGATCATTTATACTTACATAGATGTTGATTTTATCAGCATGTTTATGCGCCATTGAAGACAACAAACTTTGCATATATTCATTCCTCATTTTCTCCAAATTATCTAAAATTGTATATGCCATCGACATATTTGATATTCTAAAATCTTTTAAAAGTGTACTAGATCCTTCTTCAAAATCTTTAAATTACAAATGAATGCAATTTGGAGTACTGGGTCTGAAAGTTTTAGGGATTAATGAAAGAGCAACAAAAATTATGTGACTGAAATCAGTGCTTGACTCTTCATTTTTTCTTTTAATCTCCTTCAACCTTGTGACAAGGTCAGAAGGTTCTTTTGCAAATTATTCTCTATAAGCATCCACCAGTTTATCCCAGCAAGGAAAAGAATTTTTTGGAAAGCTTAAGTACCAACCCCTAGCTTGTGCTTCAATAGATCTAGCAAAAAAATCTCATCCACATATTCTGATCTCCAAATGAATGTTTCTCCATGAAGCTAGAAAAACTTTTGATATGTGCATCTCCTTCACATACATTGTATCCATCAACTCTATGCATCTATTTATAGAATTGATTTGGCATACTTTCAAATTTGTAATCAACCCATGACAAATCTAATTGGTCATACAATGGATCAAAGGAAATGAAAAAAGGTGTAGTAACTTGACAAGTAGATATAGTATGGTTATCCTTTAATTGGGCGTGCAAAAGCATCAGGTTCCTTTCGCCCATCTCTTTATTTTTTCTCTCAAATAAAACTTTCCATTTCGGCCTTATCCTAGGCTTGTGCACTCTTGGTTTCATGTACTTTGCAGTATTAAATGTTTGAGGATTATCAGACTTCTGAAGCTTCTTGAAAATTTATATTAAGGTATCTAATGGTATGGCTATTTCAGCTTGGTGATCCATGGATTTATGTAAATCTGGGTTTAACTAATTGTGCATAATCATAATCATGATCAAATCAATGATAACTAGGCTAGTTGCTAACATGGTAGTAAGTTGGGCTTGAAACATATGATAATGCAAATAGAGGGAAACCCCTAGGATATTCAAATTCATTATAATCATCCATACTAGAAATTTTGTGCATACTTAGACAAGTGCTTTAAATGAAACAACAATTACATTCAATGACAAATCCAACAAATGAAAGTACTCAATGAACCATGTACCTTCACATCTCCAACTGCTGCATCATTGAATAGAGAATTTTTAGATCACAATTACAAACAACAACCCTTCATGAGCATAAATTGTAGAGCAGAGTCACCACCTATTCAACAAGAGGAAAACCTTTATCAATGTAAGGATATCTTCATCAACGAAAATATTTTTTTTGAGTTCTTCCCGTAGAGTCACTTCAGTCTTTCAGATTTGGGATGCTATGTATCAATCTGTACATCTGGAACTTACTTCTTCAACACCTAAACTAGTCATTCATCTTTTGACTCTTTCCAAATGGATTTCAACAACTTTGCATCGGAGACTCTAGGACAAAATTAGCAAATTAATTCACTTCTCCCTAGCAGATTCGCCAATCTGTTGGTTTTCCAAATCGACAGATTCACTAAATCCTCGAAGTAAGCTACACTTCATGCTCAAACCTAGTGTAGGATTTACCCAATTGACATGAAATGAGATTTAAACACATTTCACCTACACTTCAGGATCTGTATGACCTAGGCGGGTGACCCTTTAGCAACACCTAAATATTCAAAACACACACTTAATAGGGTATTGCTTAATAGATGATGCTCTCACAAGAATATGTTGAGGAACATGAAAAATCACTCATTGGCTAAGATATTGGGCAATTTTCAGTAAACAACATGGAGAACATGGTAGGTACAAATAACTCAGAAAATATAATTGAATTGGTTTTTTATTTTATTTTAAGACTTGGGACCGAACTGAAAATAGAAGATGCAGAAGGCATGACCAGTGCCAAGAGAAAGGGCTACTGAGTTATATAACTGTAGACATGGAAAATTGACCAACACGCTTGATCCTAATTACTAGCATCGTTTCATCTTGAATCATACTCTCAGCTTATCATCACCTTTCATCCCTTAATTAAATAAATCATTATTTATTTAATTAGGTCTTTCTCCTTTGCTGATTAAATTAATCAATTTAATTTAATTAGTCCCCTATCTCTGTTCATTTAAATAATTCATTTTATTTAAATTAAGTCTCCAAAGTATTCTTATTTAATTGAATAAATTAAACCTTATTTGATTTAATCTAACATTATCCCCTTTAGTTAAATAAATCAAAACATTTATTTAATTAAACCCTTCCTCTCAATTTGGTTTAAATCAATGCATAAATTTAAGTCTAAATTGTCACATATCCTAATTCCCAATTACATTAATTAATCTTTGATTAATTTAATCTTAAATCATGTCCCATCCTCTAGATTTTACCACTTGCAAATGAAAATAGATTTAATTCATTTATTAAATCTCTATTTTCCCTCACATGGCATAAAAGGGGAATATTCCCTCAAATTTGAATTCAAATCCAAGCGGACTTAGTCCTTCCAACAAGGCATTTATTTCACCTTACAAGTCCTTTTTGCCTTGAGCCAAGAGTCCATAACTCCATTTGCTTCCCTATCCAACAAGTCATTTCACTAATTTCAAATTCCACCTAATATCATTTATTGGCACTTTCATCAAAATATGCACAACCTTCACCCATTCACATCTTGACAAGTGGCAGTTGGCCATTGGATGTTGAATGATCCCACATTAGTCAAATCTTGCTCATTCTTCCAATTTAAAATCTATAAATGAGAGACTCTTCCTCTCATTCATCATCCACAATTTGAGAGAAAAGTTATTGTCTTCAATTAAGAGCAATTCTATTCATCTTCTTGAGAATTTTCCATCACCATAGCTAGGTTATTGCAGATTTTAGCAAGGATTCACATTGTTCTTCACCATCAAGTGGATCAACCATAATCAAGCTTACAAAGGAGTTGAGAAAGGGCCAATTTCTACACATAATTGGCACCAATTCCCCCATGGGATCAAGTGTTTGCATTTCTTAATTAGGATTTCATTTATCTTTTATGTTTGTTCTTCATTTTTCCTACTATTGAGCATTGTAGATGGATTTCGTGGGGAATCCTTGTTCTCACTTGCATATTGATCTAATAATGTGTTTGTTTTCCATGTTTGTGTAGGTGTAGGATTGGGGTTCACATTTTGGAACTAGAAGGATAACACAACTTCCTAAGGTTTACAAGTTCAAAATCACTTTGTTTGACTTAACACACTTAGTCAAATAATTCTCTTGTACGAGTTTTCTCTACGATAACACAACTTCATAGGGTTTACAAGTTCTTTATCATATTGTTTGGCTTAACACACGTAGTAAAACTATCCTTAAATCAAAACCAAATAATTTCAAGCCCCTACAAATTTTTTCTCCCCCCCCCCCAAGGTTCTTCAAGAGTTTCATTCATCTGCATCATCCATCTTCCATTTATCACATCCCCATCATCACTTTTGATCCTTAGAATTTCCTAGTTCTTCTCCTTTTTGTGCCTAGGATTAAGATCAAACGATCTCTATTTTATGGTTCAAACAAGATCACAACACAAGAGGAACATGGAAATCACTAAGGAAACATCAACTTCAAATGACCTAAGTCAAACGGCTCCTGAAATAAACCCTACAAGATCAAGCAACCCTCCAAACAACTCCTCTCTGCCATCGCAAAACCCTCAAAAGGAGGGCCATGTAGAGGACATCATCGATAATGAATTGGGAATTACGCAAGAGGAAATAATTGAAATGGTTCAGAATCCTGAGAATCATAGAATCATCAACACCATGTTGAAACTTAATCCCTCTCTATATATACATGTGTTAACGAAAGAAGGGGCTAAACTCCCTTCTGACTTTGACGTGAGTACCAATATGGAAAGGCCTCTTGCAAGCATACCCCCAATATAACTTCCAAACATCACTCAGGATATTCCCCCAATCATATCAACAATCGCTTAAACCTCACCAGTTGTTAACAAGGGAAGTGCCATGCTTCGTGAAATCCAAAAGCATCGCCTTGTAAACAATAAAGAAATGAATATCAACACCACACCGGATAACTCCATCCCGGTAAATTCATTACACCCATATGTTCCACTTACTTTCCATAATCACGTGGACTCATCCTCATTTCATGCAACACCAATCTATCCATTGAATATACAAACTTTTTTCCCCATGATTTTTCAAGGAGAGGGTGGGTTATTCAAGACAAGGGGAGTCATTAATCCTTCCTCATCATCACTTTTCCAAGGGAACACACCACCATTCCCTCCATTACCTCTGACATTCGTATCACCTTTTGGGTTGGGCCTTCCCCTCCTACCCGCCACCAATCTACCAAACTAAAGCAATCTAAGCATCACATCAAACCCCCTCATTTTTCCATCAATATCACAACAATAGATGGAAACTATTCAAGCAATCGCAACAGTCAACACATCCACTATTCCCCAAATCTCTCAAAGCATGGTTTCCCAAGGACCAAGCATCTCAATCATACCCTCCACAACCCAAACCTCGATCACCAACACGACCCTTCCGCTCATCACAATGGCCAACACCGTTCCCAATCCACCACCGATTCCACCAAAAGCTAACATGACGAATTCATTCATCACCATGATTCAGGCAGTTCAAAAATCCACCCACCAAAGGGTACTTCAAAAAAACCAACAAGCTACATAGCTCATTGCTCAATAAGCACAAGTGCAATTAGCTGCCCAACAAGCTGCACATGCCCAATAAGCCCAACAAGCCGCACAAGCTATGCAAGCCGCACAAGCAACCTAGCAAGCACAAGCTCAACGTCAAGCCCAACACCTAGCTCAATAGGCGCAAGCACAGTACCACACACAACTGCAAGCAATCCATCAATAGGCATACCAACAAGCCTTGCAATATTTTCAAGCACAACAACAAGCTAAACAACAAGCTTTGTAGGCACAACAATAGCTAGACCAACAACAAGCTTTGTTGGCACAACAACAGCTAGACCAACAACAAGCTTTGTAAGAACAACAACAGTAGGAACAACAACAAGATTTGTTGGAACAACAAAAACAAGCATTGTTGGTACAAATGCAAGCATATCAACAGGACTTAAATGCACAAAAAATCTTGCAAGAAACACCCACCAATACCCCACTCTTTAATCAAACACCGCAAATGCCTCAAAACACATTCATCCCACCTCTTGATCCATAAAACGATGTTGCAACACAAATCAAACTACTCTCACAGCAAGTGTTGGACCTTCAGTCAAGAAAAACAACAAGAACGCCAGGAAATTTATGCCCCTATCCTTTTGACAGGAGTCTTACAATGGTACCATTCCCGAAGGGGTTTGAAATCCCCAAATTTGATAAATATAATGGGATGGGAAACCCTAAAAATCACATCAAGGAATTTCAAGTGCAGTGCATGGAAGTTGCATACGATGACACGTATCTAATGTGACTATTTCCTCAGAGTCTGATTGGTCCCACCATGGAATGGTTCTCTCATGTACCCATAGGCATCAAAACATTCCAAGAAATTGTGGACGCATTCTTCAAAAACTATGCACTCAACATGGGTATAGATGTTAGTCTGGAGGAACTATCAGCACTCAAACAAGGAAAAGGAGAGCTATTCACCTCCTTCTTGCAAAGATGTTGATCCAAGGCCAACTGGAGCAAGTGGACCATGCCAGAAGAGCAACAAGTTTCACTATCATAGCCAATCTAGATGAAAACTTGGCATTTTATCTAAAAAGGCAATGCATTACAACATATGATCAATTGATCCCAAAGGAACTCAACATTGAAAGAGCTCTCACTACGTGAGGGGGCACATCTACATTTCTTGCACAACCATATAACCATCCATCCACCAGTTATAACGATAAACTTCACACATGGTCAAGGAACGAAAACATCACAAGCAACAGAGGGGTCGATGCCAAGGTTGTCATCAATGCTCCCAAGCAAAATATTCAAACCCATCATCAACCACAAAATAACAACTATAACAATGCACACACCAATATGGTAGCACAACAACCACCACCTCTGAATAATCAAATCAATAATTTGAACAATCAAGGAGGACCACCTCCCCAAAACAAGTATCCCCCCAAGCGGAAGTTCACGACCCTGGGGGAGCCAATCGAATCTATAATGAAGAAGTTGGTTAAAGAGAACCTTATCAAAATTTCCACTTCTAAGCAATATGTGGAACCCATGACAAAACCACCATGGTACAACGAAAATATCCTTTGCGATTTTCATAAAATCAAAGGGCATACAACCGCAAATTTCATGAGATTGAAAAACATCATCCAAGATCTTATTGAGGACAAAATCATAAATGTCAAGCAACCTACTGGAAATCAAGATCTCAAAATATACATGAACCCGATGCCTAATCACAATCAGGGAAATAATCAAGGAAATAATCAAGAAAACAATCAAGGAAATAACCAAGTGAACAATAAAGGGAAACAAAAGTATGCCAGTGCAAACCTTATATACGAAGACATCGTCGCATGCATAGATGAAATGGTCACTGTCATTAGCGTCAAAGGAGCCAATGTTGATTGTGGAGTCACAACATGTGGTGGAAAGGTTATTATTGCAAGGGCATCGCAGGCATCTAAGACACCCATCTCAAATCAGAAAGTTGTTCCCTATGATTATAACGTCATTGACCAGCTAAAAAGAACCCCCGCTCAGATCTCTATCATGGAGTTACTAAAAAATTTTGCCGCCCATAGGAAAATCCTTGATGAATTATTAGATGCGTCCATTGTTTCTGCTAACCTTGATACAAAAAAATTCCAGGATATGTTTGGTAACATAGTCACCCCAAATATCCTCACCTTTTTTGATCAAGACTTCCCCGCCCAACCATCTCACAACTGTGCACTTCACCTTCAAGTCTTGGTTCACAAAAAAACAGTCAAAAGGGTCTTGGTGGATGGAAGTGCAAGCCTCAATATTTGTTCTCTTAAACTTATAAATAACTTGGGAATCTCATAAGACTCCATCGACAAAAACAAAGGCATTACCATTAGATCATATGATGACTAGGAAAGAGTGCTTCAAGGCACTATCAAGATCCCAATCCAAGTAGGGCCAACTACTATAGAAACCACATGTCAGGTCCTTGACCTTGATTTTCCCTACAACATCCTCCTAGGATTCCCATCGATCCATGGAATGAAGGTGGTCACCTCAACATTCTACCAATACATCAAATTTTTATACCAAAATGAGGAGGTCACAATACATGGTGATCCTGAGCCATTCGCCTATTGGCAAAACTTGGAAGCCAAGTTCTATAAACTTCCCCAAGTTCCAAAGAATGATGAAGGCCCCTCCACTCCCTATATAGATCCATCTAACCTCACCTCCACTTCTGCAATAGAGACACCCTCCATCCCTGACATATCCGACATCAAGCTCATTATCCAAGACAATGGGTGTGGAGATTACAGAATGAGAAAAAATTATTTTGTTGTAGGAGAGTTACCTCAATCTCCTAGGTCACATTGACGACCTCAACCAGTTGAAACACCTGCCCACACTCTTAGGGCAGACCCTTCTAGATTCCGCTATTGGGGCCATCTAAGTCAGGAAAATTTGGATGAAAGAGACATTTCAAGCTCACTATACCAAGATGAAAGGCCCGCACCCACCCTACCCATGGATGAAGCTAGCAGAGGACTGCAAATGATGCTCGGTATGGGCTACAATAAAAATGAAAGCCTTGGAAAGAACAACGATGGACGACTGGAGCCCATCATAGTAGAAAGATGAATGAGAAATCTTGGCCTTGGATGTACCCCTCTGATTATAACCGTACGTGGAAAAGGTACCCCTATTAGAGTAGTCAGGACTCCCCCTTAGTTATTGGCAGTTGCCCTATGATTACCTGTATCCACAGGTTTTCCCCTAGATAACTTTACCTTTGACATAACTATTGTATTTAGTAGTAGTGATGACAAGGATAACATAACTGGCCTACCCATGCTTTTTTAAGACTCCTCCTTACTCATGATTAGTGCCTCATCCATTGAGTCAAACCACCAGCCCCACAAGATAAACTTACTCTACCCACAACTCATCGATTACGACCAACGAGGACCATTGGTTCTAGACACATTCAAAAATGATGAGGCACTCTCAGAATTCTTGGGATTATGGGATACAGTACTAGGTGGAGATCATAAGGTGGGATTTGACATCACACTAGACACACAAGCATATTACGGGGAGATGATTGAGTCCTTCAATCACAAAATCAAAAGAATGAGAATAAGCTCAGGGTCATTGAGTGAAAACCACACTGTGGCACTCTCTAAGCATATAATAGTAAAAATAAAGGACACATCCAATGGTGAAAACCTCTCTAAGGTGTCGGAGGATGAAGGATTCAATCTCCCCCTCATTGCACTTCATCAAGAGAAATCAACAGTCCTAGAAAAACAATGCAATCTTATCAACCTGGGCATGGAAGAGCTACCACACATCACTTTCTATGCTGAAGCACTTCTCATAGAAGAACAAGAAGTCTTAGTGGCATTCCTAAGAGAAAGAAAGGTGAACTTCGCATGGCCGTATTCTGACATGTCGGATCTCGATCCAGAAGTTGTTGTTCATCACTTAGTTGTCTACCCAAGGGAAAAGCCAGTGAGACAAAAGTTGAGAAAGATGCACCCTCAGATAGCCTTGCTAGTCAAGATGGAATTACAGAAACTCCTGGATGTTGATTTTATATGCCCAATTTATTATTCGGAATGGGTATCAAATCTTGCACCAGTTTCAAATCTGAATGGGGGCATCCATATTTGCACTAATTTTAGAGGCCTAAACAAAATGTGTCCTAAGGATGACTTTCCACTACCCAACATTGATATGATAGTGGACATGACGATCAAACACGAGATGCTATCACTGATGGATGGCTTCTCAGGGTACAACCAGATTATGATAGCAAAGGAAGACCAACATAAGACAACGTTTACATGTCCATGGGGCACCTACTGCTAGAACTTGATGCCATTTGGGATAAAAAATATGGGAGAAACATATGAAAGGGCCATGACACTATTTTTTCATGACATGATTCACAAAACTATGGAAGATTATGTGGATAATATATTGGCCAAGTCAAAGAAAAGATAGGATCACATAGTAGCTCTAAATGCCATCTTTGATAGATTGGAGAAATACAATGTTAGACTTAACCCAAAGAAATGTGTCTTTGGGGTGCAATAAGGAAAACTCCTAGGATATATAGTATCAATGAGAGGAATAGAAGTGGATCACACCAAATTCAAGGCGATCCTCGACATGGAAGCACCCAGGACACTAAAACAACTGAGAGGTCTACAAGGTAGGCTCCAATCCATTCACATATTCATAGCACAGTTATCGAATAAACAAATCATGTATTCTCATCTACTCCACAAGGGAGTAGCATACAAGTGGGATGACAAGTGTGACCAGGAATTTAGTAAAACTAAATAATATATACTTACACCACCAGTGTTAATGTTGCCAACTCTAGGAAAACCTTTGATTCTATACATATCATCCACAACGGCGGCTCTCGGTGCACTCCTAGCTCAGCAGGATGAAAATGGAAGAGAAAGAGAAATATACTACATCAGTAGGACAATGGTAGAGCATGAGCTCAGCTACACACCAATAGAAAAATCTTGTCTGGTAGTTGTGTTTGTAACCCAAAAGTTTAGACACTACATGCTGGCTCATCAGATCAAGCGGATTGCAAAGATAGATCCACTAAAGTACCTGCTCTCTAAGGCCACTCTCACAGGATGAACAGCTAAGTGGGTCATGATATTGACAAAAAATGATATTGAATATGTAGAGTGCAAGGCCATCAAAGGACAAGCGATTTCAGAACGACTGGCAGAGGCTCCAATTTATGCCGACAACTCACTTATCTCAAAATTTCCACACGAGTCAATTTTCAACATAAGTATAGAAAATCATTGGAAGATGTATTTTGATGGGTCATACACACAACATGGGTCAGATGTCAGAATATTCTTCATGACTCCCTAGGGAGACTGCATACCCAAATCCTACAAACTATCTTTTCCATGCATGAACAACATAGCAGAGTATGAAGCTCTCCTCATAGGCTTAAGGATTGCAGTACAATGGCAGATTATGGCTCTCAAAGTCTATGGAGATTCATAACTCATCATCAACCAAGTCAATGGTGAGTACAAAACAAAGGATGACAAGCTAACTCCATACAAGAAATTAGTGGAGAGCCTCAAATAATTATTCATAGATGTCACCTTTGAACAACTACTTAGAGCAAAAAACAGAGCAACAGATGTTATGGCCACAATTGGATCACTCTTGGAAATCCCAAACAATGTTCCAAAACAAGAGTTTCTGGTAGAACAGCTTCTTGTACTAGCATTCGAGGTACTAGAGTTTGAATTCATGTGTGAAATCATTGGTCCTGGTGATCCCTGGTATCACGACATCTATACCTACCTAAGAATAGGATTCCTCCCAGCTGACATTTCCCCAAACCTTAAATGAGCCTTTGTCAAAAGGTCCTTATGTTTTTTCATCCTAGGAGAAAACCTCTATCGTAGGAGCATTAAAGGAAACCTATTGCATTGATTAAATCCTAAGGAAGCCTTAACTGCTTTGACTAAGGTCCACAATGGCATTTGCGGTTCACACTCAAGTGGTATAACTTTCGCTAAGAAGCTGCTGAGGACCAAGTACTACTAGCCAACAATGGAAAGAGGCACATGACTTTGTCAAAAAGTGTTTACAGTGCCAGCAACATGGAGACCTTATTCATGCACCATCGCAAGAGCTTCATCCTATTGCTACACCTTGGCCTTTTTCATAGTGGGGGCTCAATCTTATCAAAAAAAACACACCCACCTCATCTAACAACCACAAATTCATCATCACCGCCACAGAGTACTTTACAAAGTGGTTCAAATCAATTCCCATGACCTACATAATTGGAAAGCAGATATCAAAGTTCATCCTGAACTATCTCATTTGTCGATACAGTGTCCCCCAAGCTATTATCTCTAATAATGGGACACCTTTCAAGAATCAAGATGTTCATGACCTTTACCACAAATTCAATATCCAACATCACATTTCTACTATGTACTATCCCCAAGGCAATGGCCAAGAAGAAGCCACCAATAAAACCATCTTGAAAATCCTTAAGAAGATAGTCAATGACACTGGTCATGACTGGCATCTATAGCTAAATCTTTCTTTATGGGCCTACCACACCAGCATCTGCATGCCAACATGTGCCACTCCATTCTCCCTGGTCTACGGATCAAAAACCATCCTCCCAATCGATATCAAGCTCCCATCATTAAGGATATCAGTGCAAAACCTCATTACAGATGATGAATATCGGATTTCAAGGTTAAATGAGCTGGAGTTATTAGAGGAATGATGCATGGATGCCCTCAACCATCTATAGGTCTATCAAAATCTCCTAAAGAGCAGCTACAACAAGAATATCAGGAGACACACCTTCCAAGTTGGTGAACTAGTGTTGAAGGAGAATTAGAAGAATGTGCCAAATCCAGAAAGCAAAGGAAAATTTGAGCCCAACTGGTTGGGACCTTTCATCATCACAGCAAGCTATAAATCAAAAGCCTTCTAGTTATCAACACCAGAAGGTAAACCCTTGTAGGATCCCATGAACAACTCCCATCTCAAAAAGTTTTCTGCCTAAAATATTGCAAGGTATAGAACCAAAAAGTACAAAAAATATCAAAAAATATCTTGAAAAAATGGTCACCCAGATAAAAAATTGGCAAACAGGCATCTTGGTGGCAACAAAAAAATACAAAAATATAAAAATCCAAAAAAATAAATAGAAAAAGGATTGAAAATAGTAAAGAGAAAAATCGCCCTCTAGTGAAAACCACTTTGGTGGCGCTTTGGACAAGTACCTTGGTGAAAACCTGGCAAACAGGTGCCAAGTGTAAATAAAGCATCCTCTGTCCACCAAGATCTTTGTGGCTTATTCTACGCACTCACTTATCCATTACATTCCATCTATCCTTCCATCATCCATTCACATTTGTATCATAGCTTGATATTGTGCTCGTATCATGTTCCACCCTAGCACTACTTGGCATATTCTTAAGGTCAGTTTTTCCTACCTTTATCAAAGTAGTCTATCACATCACACTAGGGGCATGTTCCTATACCTAAAATGGACCAGATTCGTGTATATTCTCGTGATCTTCATTAAAATTCAAAAAATCCAAAAACATCCAAATCATATCAAAAATCCAAAAATATTCATAAAAATAGAAAACATCAAAAACATGGTTAGTCTAACTAGATTGCCTCTGAGCTTGAACGTAGGCAAGATTGATCTTTGATCATCCCCCAAGACATTTTAGGTCAGTCCTTAGGTGTCTATCGCAATCTGGCAATCTATTTTCCCATCTATCTTTTCATCAATCGAGTTTGTCGTCAGTTGAACTACATGGTCTCTATGTAGGCAAGGCTAATCTATGGAGTATCAATAGCTTATCATCCAATAAATCTCATCAAAACCCTAATCACAACATGTCCTAGGATGCATCCTTCCCATGATGGACATCAGCATCAAGTATCCCACTATAGTTTAGTCTTGGCTAGCAGTATGAAGAACATTAGCTTGTTTATTCATTTTATCGTTTCTTTGGATTTATCTTATTGCACTCATTCCGAGGACCTCTCGATGATGCCTAAACAAAATAAGTTTAGAGAGAAAGCAATGGGGAAATGATCATTATATTTTTGTCTGTTGTGCTTGTTGGATACTCTTGTAAAATAACTTATTCATGTGTACTTTGTTTGGTTTGTAGGGAGGGTGTTTTAGATGTCTTGTTGACCACATAGGAAGGCTTGCTTTTTTATGTTTTGGTCTGAGATGTTTAGAATGTCTAAACTACATCCTGAATAAGGTTTTGTATGCTAAGTGTGAACAAGAATACTCCTATCTGATTGTCGATTCAAAATCCATCACACTAGGTACAACGCCATCCTAGTTCTTTATACCTTGATGCATTGTAGCTATGTGTGTTATCAAACATAAAGTAATTTTCCCTTTCAAAATCCTGACTCCAGGTAAGCAATTCATTGACATAGGCTTTAATGGTAATGACCTGTTGGATCCCATTTCTTCTATCTTCTTTCCATACTAACATGGTATCATGATAGTTAATCAGAACATCACTAATGCATCTGCCCTACATCCACAAAATCCTCAGCATAAATACATATCATATCATATAGATCATACCACATCATATAGCATTATCATCATCTTAAGTTATCAGGAATAATATAGATTTGTTATTCTAATTATCTTAAGAAATCATTGCAGTACATTCATATCATATCATACATTACATGAATCATTAAGGGCATAATAGAAATCGTTACCATCCATCATCATTACATAATCATTTACATACATTGCATCCATACGATTGTCATCAAAATGCATAGAAAAATACAAAAAGAAATGCATCCATAACCATCATCACATCATGTAGAAACATACATCATATTGCATGAGCATAAAATAAAATAATTTCATAACATCTCATAACACATAGGAAATTAAAATTCATTCATACATCATACATCATAGAACATCTCATGAAAAGGACCATACCATATATATATCATCAAAATATACAATTGTCATGGTACAAACAAATTAGATCAAATGTATACATCAAGATATATGATACAATCGGGGCAATAAGTATCGAGGCCCATGAATCAAAAAATGAATAACTGTTGATGATCAAAGACTAGCCTTGTTGGTTGTGCCCATTCCCCTCTGATCTCTCACCATGGTCCTCTGGAGGCCTCATCCCTTTCTGCTGAGAAAAGTCCAACACCAGACCAGCTAGTGGCACTGCCTGCCTGTAATGTTGTTGGTAGTACTCGGCCTCTCTAACCACCTCTTGATATTCCCTCAAATATATTGTCTATCCCTCGAAGAATGAGGTTTTACTCTCTAGTTGTCTCCTTCGACCGATCTTTGGAACCCTCTCAGATCGGGCCTAGTCCCTCTCAGCAGTAATTGTCAAAATTTGTTGTCTAGCCTAATCTCTCTCCATGATCAATATTTGAACCTGACCCTATAACTGCTAGATAAGGGCATCTCTATGATCGGGCTGCCCTGGTGGCTGCTAATCTGGGACCTCTTTGTCCCCGTCTCTGGGTTGATCATCCTATGCAGTGATCTCATGAATCTCTACCCGTGGAGGTGTACATTATGCCTAATCCCTGGGCAGTGTTTGATGAGGAGGTGGTCCACCTCCTCCTCTGTCTTCATCCCCATCCTGATCACCATCCCCTATGCCTCCCTATCCCCTGCCTCTACCAATGGACCTACCTCTCGGCCTCCGTCATGGAAGAACTCTACCTGGAATTGTCAATTAGAGAGGAGACCTGAACCAACCTCTGTACGCCTGGGTAACCCCTACATCTATCGGCCCTCGATCATATGGCCATAGCCTAACCACTAACTATCTAAACAAGGATATTGCCTCCTGTGCTGGAATGGGCTACCCCATGTTGTCTCTCATGTGGAATAGACGAAGATTTCCATATATAAATCATTTGGCCTATCCTGAACATCTCTGAACTGGCGGGCCACCCTATCTGGAAGATACCGCTCTATCATGGTGTGCTCTCGACCCTACATCCATCTATCCTGCCAAGAAAAGAATAGTTGCTCATGATCATCATACCATGGGCCTATACCCATCTAGGGCCTCCAAACAAACTCTCACATCTCATCAAGAACTCGTTGCCAATGGGTGATGCCTCATGTACCTGTATGAGTAAAATGAATCTAGGCTCCCCCATACCACCAAACAACATGATCATCTATATCTAGAAAAATCAGAGTAACCTACGGATGGAGCACTGGAATCTGCTCCCATGCCCAGATGTGTAGTAGAGTGACCCCGGTCTCGATGAATTTGTTGTCAAGATATGCAAACTCATGGAGATCCCTGTATAGTGAGGCCAGCATCACTAACCCCAAGCAAAGAACTCCCTACGAATGACCATCCGCTTCTATGCCAACCCCCAGCCTAGACTGAAGTATCAGCCCCATCGATCTAGTGCCACAAGACCTGATATAATGGTGGCAATAATCAATCTGTAAGTGGGCACTATGCCCCGGTACCTCTCCAAGTCTATTTGTCCCTTAGAAAATTAAATCTCATCGAGACCCATCACATCTTAACAGGCATCCCTACCGACATCCGAATAAAAAATGACTCTCGCTCCATGGATAAGAAATCGTAGGATGCGCCAGACATCCTCGAGTGTAACAATAGCCTCATCGGTGGGAAGATGGAAAGAGGAGGTCTCACTGTGCCATCGCTCTGCCAAAGCTATCATCATCCCCAAGTGGGTTCGAACAGGATGAACATACACAACGAACCACAAGCCGAGAATACCAAGCTACTCCTGAAGGAATATGTGCATGCCATCTAATCTGATGAGCACCGACCATCTATGCTCCCTCGAGTGAAGTATATTCAGGTCCTCCTGCACAGGGGAAACCATCACGTCAATTCTCATAAAAAATTATGCCTCTCGCATCATCTTTTCGCATTTGAAACAGGAAATGAGGTGATGTTTGCAAATGCGGTGTTGTTTGCAAATGGGGTGCAGTTTGTAAAGTTCTAAACTATGCCATCATTACGAAGTTTCACAAATCCTAAATTCTAAAATGCACCGTGCGGTTTGATTTGCAAGTGCGGCTGAATTTGTACTCAAACCCTAATTCCAAACTGCACTGCACGGTCCGATTTGCATATGCGGTTGAGTTTGGCCGAAACCCTAATTTTCCTAACTGACCCACGGTGGTGCTACTCTTATATGTGGTGTAGTTTGAGGCCACACGGTGCTGATTCATCATTTGCAACAACGCTATATAGTATCGCTTGACCTAAGGCTGACTTGGACCCTATTAAATGCACGTAAAATGAGAAAATTAAAAGTCGAGATAGGGGTACATACAATGAGTCCTGTGTCGGTTGGCTGTTGGTGCACTCGTACCCTCTCTGACATGTGCTTGGGAAGATGTTGTTGTGCCATCTCGATTAAAACGCAAAGCTCAAAGTGCAAAAATTTCTAAAGGCTAAGTGTGCAAATGAATTGAAAGTGACCCCTCAGGGTCTATTTAAGCCTGCAAATTAGGGTTTTTTAACCTAATTTGACCATCCAACTAAGGTTTTGGTCCCCCGATCCCTTTTTTTCCCAACCAAGGGCCATGTTGCATTGTTTGTAGCATTTTAACGCATTTTTTAGCATCCTGGGGCATTTTTAGACCTATTGGACACCTTGTCCTCTTTTTTCGCGAGATCATCCAAAAAACAAAATTTGTATTCGATCTCTTGAGGGGACAACATATCAGCATAATCCCTCCACTAAGGTAGCAACGGGTCATCTGAAAAAATAAAAAATAAATTGACTTTTGATCACAGTAGTTTATTCTTTGAACCAATACAACAAGTACATTGCTTCAAAGAGGGGAAAAATATAGATATGGAAAATTCACCAACACACTTGATCCCAATTACTAACATTGTTTCATCTTGAATCATACTCTCATCTTACCATCACCTTTCATCCCTTAATTAAATAAATCATTATTTATTTAATTAGGTCTTTCTCCTCTGTTGATTAAATTAATCAAATTAATTTAATTAGTCCCCTATCTCTGTTCATTTAAATAATTCATTTTATTTAAATTAAGTCTCTAAAGTATTCTTATTAAATTGAATAAATTAAACCTTATTTGATTTAATCTAACATTATCCCCTTTAGTTAAATAAATCAAAACATTTATTTAATTAAACCCTTCCTCTCAATTTGATTTAAATCAATGCATAAATTTAAGTCTAAATTGTCACATCTCCTAATTCCTCATTACATTAATTAATCTTTGATTAATTTAATCTTAAATCATGTCCCATCCTCTAGCTTTTACCACTTGGACATGAAAATAGATTTAATTCATTTATTAAATCTCTATTTTCCCTCACATGACATAAAGGGGAATATTCCCTCAAATTTGAATTCAAATCCAAGTGGACTTAGTCCTTCCAACAAGACATTTATTTCATCTTACAAGTCTTTTTTGCCTTGAGCCAAGTGGCCACAACTCCATTTTCTTCCCTCTCCAACAAATCATTTCACTAATTTTAGATTCCACCTAATATCATTTATTGGCACTTTCATCAAAATGTGCACAACCTTCACCCATTCACATCTTGACAATTAGCACTTGGCCGTTGGATGTTGAATGATCCCACATTTCTCAAATCTTGCTCATTCTTCCAATTTGAAATCTATAAATTAAAGACTCTTCCTCTCATTCATCATCCACAATTTGAGAGCAAAGTTAGTATCTTCAATTGAGAGCAATTCTATTCATCTACTTGAGCATTTTCCATCACCATAGCTAGGTTATTGCAGATTTTAGCAAGGAGTCACATTGTTCTTCACCATCAAGTAGATCAACCATCATCAAGCTTACAAAGGAGTTGGGAAAGGGCCAATTTCTACACATAATTGGCACCAATTCCCCCATGGGATCAAGTCTTTGCATTGCTTAATTAGGATTTCATTTATCTTTTATGTTTGTTCCTCATTTTTCCTATTATTGAGCATTGTAGATGGATTTCATGGGCAATTCTTGTTCTCACTTGCATATTGATCTAATAATGTGTTTTTTTTCCATGTTTGTGTAGGTGTAGGATTGGGTTTCACAATAACCAACATTTCATCCTTCAACATGTTAAGCATGTTGTGAAGATCTTTGAAAATTTTATCACATTATGACAACAAGACCATTGAAGCTTTATCAGATAACCATTCTTACAAATCCATATATAAACACAATACTACTATCACATCCGTTAAAGAAATTAAACCATTCTTTGAATATAAAGAAATAACAGTTGCAACTCAAATGCAACAAATGTGCATGAAAAAGCCCAAATAATCTTTGACTATTGAATTGAAAAAAGTATTACATTTTAGTCATGGAGACAACCATCAGATAAAATATAGTCATGAAGTTTAGTTCAACGCATTAAACATTCCAGACTAATGATCTGTATTTATAAAATTCACCTAGCTTTACATTTTTTTACAAAACTTATGTCTGCCTTGCAAAAATTTCAAAAAATGGAACCCTTGAAAATGAGAAAGAAACAAAATAAGAAGAGAAAGAGGAAGCCCTAAAATCCATCGATGAAAGACACCTGGATCCTTCATCTTCTGTGAATCTGCAACAAGAAAAATGAAAATCCTCTCTCTACTCTCTTCCTTTGCAATAACAAACTTTTCCTTTATTCTTTGCCTTCACCTTGATTATTGGATAGAAAAATCACCCTCTCAGTGAAAAAACTTTATCTCCAATTACCCTACAATTGAGAAAATAATTGCTTTCCCGTGAAAACTCTTTCACTCTGCCTTTTCATTTTATTTGCCCATTTCTGAAAATAATTCTACTCACCCATGAAAAGGCTTTTCATTCTGCCTCCATTTACCTGGGCTACAAATGCTATGTTCTTATGTAAAAACATTTATTCATCCCTTTTGTCCTCTTTTATCTATTGTAGAAAAATTGACTTGCACCTTACATTTATCTTTTACTTCCCAACAACAAGCCTTTGATTTTTATATATCAAAGGCTTTTAAAATTGCCATTGGGAAATCTAAAATATCTGCCCATGCCTTTAATATTTACCTTACATTTAAAACGTAGGGTGAGAAAATTAATTTTTTAATGTCAGGCATTTTACCTCTTTGCGTGTGCTTTCACCTGACCCATTAAAAGTATTTTTCCTTTGAAAAATACAAACCCCATATTACATTATCAAGCAAATATTTTAAAACTTTTACCCACCAATTAAAAATGGCAAAGAGCCTTTAGAAAATCACTTTATTGGGCAAAACTTTATTTTACCCGTGCCCTTCTCACACTTTACATGGCATTTTAAACACCATTTAAAAAAAATTTAAATGAATCCACATTCAAAAGCTAAAAAACTTTTAAAAAATTGCGGACCCACCATCCTTCACGCACAGGCCCTTTTGTTTTATTTGGCAAAGACTTCATTAAAAACTATTCAGGCCACATCTTACCCTCCCCGCACGCCACATAAGTTTTATGTTGGTGTCATCCTTTGCCTTGCACATCTCGTGTGATGCTTCCTTTTCTCTGTTGCTTTCCCTTTTAAAATATTTTGTATGTGTACACCATGCAACACTTTTGTTGCCATCATCACCAAACTTGCGTGGTATGTGCAATTCCTCTTGGTAGCCTAGTTTCTTCTCTTTCATTGATTTGCTTCATTTTCCCCCAAATCTTCTTCATGCTCGGTTGCTCTTGCTATGGAGATATAAGCAAATGTTTACAGTAGGAAATAAGAAGCTCTATTTTCCTCCATTTTTATCTAGAAATGGCTAGCAGCCATGAAAGCCGCCTCTAGACCAATCATAAACAAGAATTAAATTTGCTTTGACCCAAAAAAAATTGAAATGCATTTTACATTTTCCCTAAATGCTTCATTTATCCTTGCACAATATTTAAAGTATTCAAAAAAATTTAAATATTAACATTTGAAACTTTAGAAAAATTATGACTTTTAACTATGCTTGTGGGTCATTTGAAGAAATTTATTGCAGGAAAACCGAGACACTTGGAGCCATGAAAATTTTCATAGGATCATAATCAATTATTTAGAGAAAACCCATTTCCTCAAATTCTTCCCATCCCTTAAAATTCAGGTACCTCCTTTGTAAACTGGCCCCCGGGACACATTCGCCACAATAGAAGTACATTAAAATAGTCTATCAAATGGCCTCCATTTTTTATGAAAATGGATTTTTAGACGTTCCAAACCAAAAAACGAAATGGGTTGTCCTTAAAATTGCAAAATTTGACACTTTATGGAACACCATTTTTGGCCCTATCGCGATAAAAAAAATGAATGAATAACCCATCAAAATTTATCCTAAGGCCCTAAAACTGAGCAAGCGTGCACACATTTGATCCAAAAATAGAGTGAAAAATATGGTTTGGAAAAACAGATTCTGAGGTGCAAGATATTAATCAACAAAGTTGTTTACTTAGACTTTTCTGCAATTGCACCTATTCAAAACCAATCAAGGCTCATAAGTCACCACTTTGAAAAAATAACAAACCATCTTCTGGAAAGTCGCCACTGGAAACAAAAGCTCATTTAGATCCAGTGAGTATGTTTTCAAGAGGGATTTGTTTGAATCATTATTTTTCATGAGATATTAGGGGTCAAAGTTGACCACCTTGAAACATTGTCAGAAATGTAGATATAAAACTGAACAAACTGCATTTGCTTTTGATCTCGAAAAAATAGAAAATGTGATCATGAACCTCTAAAATCGGATAGGGAATTATATGAATGTGGGGAGAATGGAGAGCAATAATCCTTTGTCATGACAATCATCGATTTGTGAAATATAAGCTTGAATAGGAGGCCACTTCGCAGAACGGAAAGTTCTCAAACAACAAAACCGTGTCAGAACCCTCCAGCTTTGCTTTTCAAAACACTATCAAAACTCATCATGTGAAGTTGAAAACTAACATAAACATTCACATATTTCACATGAGTGGGTCCACCAAGGGGTTTGGCTTGAAAATCATCTAGCTCTGAATTACGACCTTCCAAAGTAGGTCACTTAAGCAGAGTTTCCAGGTGCACTTCTGAGTTTTGCAAAGGCAAAATTTTCAATATGGGCACTTCAAATTTGCAAAATTTGGAGGTGCCACTAGTGGCTCCAACTGGGGATGTATTCCCCCTGTGGGCATAGCAAGAATCCAGATCTCTGGGGAGTAGACCAAATGTCAAATCCATTAGATGCTATCAAACTGCTCCTTCACTCAACCACCTTTTCAACTTCACTTGGTGACCCCAGGCCACCAAATGAAAAGGGGAATCAATTCTTACCTCTGTCAAACACTAATCTAATAAAATAGCTGATCTCCCTGAACTCATGCTTGCCTTCGTCACACCACAACAATATGAGTGACTGCACTTCTGCAAAAAAAAGTATCAAGATGCCTTTCTGCAAGTGGAAAATTGCTCTTTGTTTGGCTTCATTGTCACATGGCAACCAAATCACATAATCCACATCACTACAACTCTCTTGATTTTATGATTTTGTATCAAGTATCAAAATATGAGGATAGTGATCAAGACTACATGGAAACACTATCTTATCACATTTCACTGAAACCAATGTGAAAAAATTACTGCAATCTGCCTGATTGAACATGTTGGTCTCTCCCAACAATCCATCACATAAAAAATAATCAACATATTCATAATCACTATGCATTTGAAAGTTAGGCATACTCTCAAAGTGTTGATTATCATATGGCAACAACTTATCATATTCATCATGTAAATCACTCTCAAGCTGAAAACAACACTCTTTAGTGTTTTGCACATTGCCACACTTTATGAAAACTTGCTCCAGCTGAAAAAAGTAGCACTCACACTCTACCACATGGCTGGTACTATTAAGCTCAATTTGATTACTAGTTTTCATATCAAAATTGAAACTATCACATGTGCTTACCAAAATATCTTGCTCATTATGAAAAAGATCTCTAAGTGTATGTAAAGAGATACACTCATACATTGGCATACTTTGTAACTAGTCTCCATCATGTTGGTATAAAGAATCATCAAGGATTTATGACTTATCTTCATCCTTAGTCATTTTTTTATCCTCTGAACATAGCATATCAATATCTTCATCATCCCAAGCTTGATCAAGAATGAGAAATTCTAGTTCAGAAAGATGACCTGATTTTACCTTGAAATGATCATTCACATTCTTATGAAAAGACTCATGACTAGTCTCATCTAAATCATCAAATAAACACTTGTCTAAATCTGCATCAAACTTCTCAAGACTTGGATCATTGGATACAAAAAACTCATGGTCATCTGCTGCTTCTAATTCATCAAAACAGATTTTTGAACTTGCATCAGTATCCATACTTTCATACTCATCATACAATGCATCATTACAATCAAATTGCTGCTTGTCCTCATCCACATTATCATCATGCTGACCAACGATTTCATAATTGGAAGGAAGATTAGAAACACATGCATCATACCCTACACAGTGAAGATTATCATCGTTACCAAAATCAATATGAGAAACACACAACAACTTAGAGTTATTCACAGGTGCATCTCTTTGATATTCAGTGGTCAACAGGTTTGAAATTTGTTCACTACTTAATAGACCATCGTTCAGATCCATTTTTTTAACCACTTCTTCTCCTTGACCTTCACTAGAATTGGATGTATTATCAAATTGCAAATCACAATATATCATGATGTCATCATCATCAAAATTTGAAAACTCAATGGACTGATCATAAACTAGATCTCCCCAATCATAAGAAATAGAGTCAGCAACAACCTTGTCAACAACATGGTCACAATTCATCAAAGAGAACAAGTTGTCCAGTTGTTCATTCTTGCTTGCTTCTATGCTATCATGATAGAAATCTATATGTTTTTGTAGTTCAAAATTAGACTAGGTGTCATCATTGAGTTTGTCATTTACATCCTCTTGAGGATAGACATAAACATTTTCACTCTCAAACTTAAAACCATCAATGGTTTCTTCATTGCAACTGCATGTGGTTGATCTTGCTAACTTAAATTCATTGCATACTCTATTACTTGCAATTGGCATACTGACCTACTCAGAAGCATTCTTTGAATCAAAAGGCTCCTTTGTCTCATCATGAAATATTTCATAAATGCTACATACACTTATCAGATTGGTATGACCAAGTGTGTCATAATATTGTTGATTACGCAAATCCTCTTGAAAAAATAAATCCAATTCATATCCCTCATCATTTCTTTCATCATTATGGTTGCAATTTTCATCTAGGTATATTTATTTTGTAGGTTGTTCAAGGAAAACTTCCTCATCAGCTAATGATGCATCATTGTTATCTTCTACCTTCTCAAGTATGCATTTGTCTTTATTTAAAACCAAATACATTTGATCATTTTTCCTTACACAGTTGTTAATTTTATCAACATGTTTATGCACCATTGAAGACAACAAACTTTGCACGTATTCATTCCTCATTTTATGCAAATTATCTAAAAATGTATATGTCATCTACATATTTGATATTTTAAAATATTTAAACAGTGCACTAGATCCTTCCTCAAAAGTTTCAAAGTAGATATGAATGCAATCTGGAGTACTAGGTCTGAAATTTTTAGGGACTAATGAAAGAGCAACATCAAATCTATGACTGAAATCAATGCTTGACTCTTCATTTTTTCTTTTAATCTCCTTCAACCTTGTGACAAGGTCAGAAGGTTCTTTTGCAAATTCTTCTCTATAAGAATCCACCAGTTTATCCCAGTAGGAAAAAGACTTTTCATAAAATCTTAAGTACCAACCCCTAGCTCGTGGTTCAAGACATCTGACAAAAAATCTCATCCACATATCCTGATCTCCAGATGAATGTTTCTCTATGAAGCTAGAAAAACTTTGGATATGTGCATCTCCTTCACATACATTGTATCCATCAACTCTAGGCATTTGTTTGTAGAATTGATTTGGCATACTTTCAACCTTGTAATCAACCCATGACAAATCTAATTGGTCATACAATGGATCAAAGGAATTGACAAAAGGTGTAGTAACTTGGAAAGTAGATATAGTATGGTTATATTTTAACTGGGCATACAAAAACATCAGGTTCCTTTCACCCATCTCTTTAATTTTTCTCTCAAACACAACTTTCCATTATGGCCTTATCCTAGGATTGTGCACTCTTGGTTTTATGTACTTTGCAGTATTAAATGTTTGAGGATTATCAGACTTCTGAAGCTTCTTGACAAGGTTTATTAAGGTATCTAATGGTGTGGCTATTTCAGCTTGGTGATCCATGGTTATATTTTAACTGGGCGTGCAAAAACATCAGGTTCCTTTCACCCATCTCTTTAATTTTTCTCTCAAACACAACTTTCCATTATGGCCTTATCCTAGGATTGTGCACTCTTGGTTTTATGTACTTTGCAGTATTAAATGTTTGAGGATTATCAGACTTCTGAAGCTTCTTGACAAGGTTTATTAAGGTATCTAATGGTGTGGCTATTTCAGCTTGGTGATCCATGGTTGGTTGCTAACATGGTGGTAACCTAGGTTTGAAACATATGATAATAAAAATAGAGGGAAACCCTTAGGATATATAAATTCATTCTAACCATCCATACTAGCAAGTTTGTGAATACTTAGACAAGTACTTTAAATGAAACAACAATTGCATTCAATGACAGATCCAAAAAATGAAAGTACACAAGGAAGAATGTACCTTCACATCTTCAGCTGTTGCAACTTTGAATAGATAATTTTTTAAGTTACAATTACAAACAGCAACCCTTCATGAGCATAAATTGTAGAGCAAAGTCACCACCTTTTCAACAAGAGGAAGTCAATTAAGCTAGATTTAATGAGTTTAATGAAACAAAAAACCAAAAAACTAAAATAGAAATGTAATAGTAGCAAATAGGAGCCTAAAACAAAGATTTCACATCCTAGAAATTGTAGATCATGACCTATCAGAGACTCATTCGCTAGTAAGGGTGAATGGGTCCTGGATAAGGATTTTTGGAATGTTTTTGCTGATTTCTGAGTGTTTTTCAGTGAGTTTCAGATGCCAAAAATTTTAGGTACAACCTAATCAGGGACTCAATCACCAGTAGGGGCAAATGGGTCCGAGATTAGGGTTTTAAAAATGTGAAAACTGCAATTTTGTTGTTTTATGTGCTTTTTGTGTCTAGTTTCATAATGTAACCCTTGTGATAAAAATTTCCAAAATTTGATGACCTAATGCAAGTTAAATGAATGGTAAATGATGACCTATATGATACCTTTCCAAATGAAATTTTTACCCAATCTTTGACTATGAATGAGGAAAAATACACTAATATGCAAACACTATGCAAAAATCAATGCAATTTTTTTGAGTTTTTTAGATTTGAACAATGCAATAATGCAAATTTAAACCCCTATATGCAATGAAAACTAATGAAATTTTAAAGAACACTAAATGTAATGCATCTAGTGCAAACCTAATTCAAACTATTGCAAAAATAAGATCTAGGGTTTAAATGCACTTCAAATCAAAAGATAGAATGTTTAAAATTCGGGTTCACCAAAATGAAACATAGAAAAATAGGGTTCATCAAGGTGAATATATCAAGATTATGAACCACTAATTTTCACTATGAAACATTCAATTATGAAGGCCAAAACATGCAAATAATAATTAGAACTAACCCTAACTATTATAGCAACTATGAGGGGAGTTTTGAGAGCTTAAAATCATGTGTACCTTACTGAAAGAAGCCTATTTTTAGGGCACCAAGGACTCATTTTCCTTTAGTGATGAAAGGGTCCCTATTAGGGTTCCAGAAAATGACTTCTAGGTTTTATTCCTCTCAGTCAACACTCCTAGATCCTAGGAATTCACTTCTTCAAGACCTACTGAGGACTCACTCGCCTATAGTGGCGAATGGGTCCTTTTAGGGTTTTAAAAAACTGACTTATGGGTTTTTTTCCTTGATTTTTGCACCCTTTGTCCCTAGATCTTTATCTCCTAAAATCCTATAAAAAATTTTATAGACTCCTTTCTTTGTTCTTGCAATATAAATGACAATATTACAATTTGACAACTTTGACAATTTTGCTTCAAATATCTTTCCCACTTGATCTTCAACCTGTAAATCTATAAATACACTTTCAAGGGAAGAAAAACTTGTTGATTTTTAGTGAATATGGGTTTTCCTTGGTCAAACCACTTCTATTTAATTAAACCAAATGATGATATAATGAAATTGAAGCATGAAACATGAAATAATGAAATGTTGATACCTTGGATGATATCTTGGAATGTAAATTTGGAAACTAACATGAAGTGGCCATTAAGAATGTAGATCTTTATCTCAAATATGATGTGAAATAATTCATCCAAAATGGATCTTCAATACTACATTGACAATCTTAGCTCAACAACATGTATGAATGCATTAAACCCTTGACATGATGAAACGATCTTGAATTGTTGCAATAAGAATCCACAAATTTTCCTTGAAATTCCTTTGAAATGCTCTTGTAATGCTCTTGTGAACTCAAACTTGCTATTATGCATGAATACTTGGAAATATAGGATGAAACTATGTGAATTAACCCCATATTTATACTAAATTTAAAGATCAACCCCAAAATTCAAACAATTTAAGCCGGCAGCAAATCTGGAAGAAAACATTATTGAATTCCTACTAGAATTAAATTCAAAAAGGGGTCCTCATTAAGGGAGGACCCATTCACCACCTAGGGTGAATGGGTCTTGAGATTGTTTTCTATGACCTTTCCTTCGGGGAATGAAAGATCACTAAAACCCCATGTGAAATATGTTGATGAAGGGGGGTCCTATAGAGGGAGGACCCACTCACCACCTAGGGTGAATGGGTCTTAGAACCAATTTCTAGGACCTTTATTTTTCCCCATTAAATGATGTAATTTTAATTATGGGTGTCGAGATAAATCCTTGGGATGTGTCATAAATAAGGCTTAAATTTCAATCAAAGGGGCTAATTAACTCTAATTAACCAAAATTAATTAAGAGGGCCCTAGATAAGTGTGAAAGTGTGTTAAAACACTTTAAAACACCATAAATAGGACACAAATTAAGTTCATTTTGTTAAAACGGGGCCCAAGATCAATGTGAATGTGTTACAACACATTACAACATTAAACCTAGGCAAAATTAGGTTAATTAAATGACAATTATTCACAAATCAAGTAAGGAAAAAGGATAATTTTTTCATTACTACATCAACATTCATCACATCATTTTTTGTTTCATTGGCTCTGAAAAAGGATATATTATGATTAGGCATAGGATTGGTAAAATTTTGCAAATTCTTGTTAGGGGGAGCTATAAATTTATTACCTTAATCATTAACACCTCCAATTAGGATATGATTAGAATCAATGAGGTCTTGCACAAGATGTTTAAGATGCTTGCAATTTTTTGTATCATATCCATTTTTTCGATGGAAATGGTGATAGGAATTTTGTCTATAGTTGGGAGGTAAAGGCTTAGTAGGATCGGGATCTCTAAAAAGAGGCAAGGAGATAAAATTCTTCTCTAAGAGCTACAACATGCTATTCTGAATGGTATTTGGTAGAGGTGTGAATTGTCTATTTCTATCCACAGAGGCATATATTTTTGTCATTTTTATAGTAGCCACTTTGGTTTTAGCATTTTGATTGGAGTGAGGGGGATTAAGTTTGAGAAAGCCCTTATTTTTTTCTTGAAATTTTGGTAGTTGGTTTGAGGTGTAGATTCAGACTTTTCAAGATAGTTAGAGGGAGTTTTCACTTCACGACTACTAATCGAATTATGGTAATCATGAAGGGTTGTACACAATTGTGTAAAGGAAGGAAATATCAACATATCAATCTTATTTTGGATATGATCTTTCAAATTGGAAATAAGCATTCTTTGAAGGTCAGCATCAACAATCTTAATGTTTATTTGTGAATAGAGTATTTGATATTATCCTATGAAATCAATGAACTTTTCATCATCCTTTTGTTTACATGTCATCAAGTTAGCTAAAGTCATCTTAGGACACATGTGAATTTGGAAGTGGTTGTAAAATACATCAATAATTTCATTGAATGAACCAATTGAATTATTTAATAAGGATAAAAATCACTCTAAAGCAACGTCTTTCAAAGATCTAGTGAATAGCTTAGCCAAAATTTTATCTTCAAAAATGAAGTCACTATATAGTGTGGTGTAAGTGGAAACATGGCTAACAGGATCTCCTTTCCCACCATATTTCTCAAACCTAGTAATCTATATACCTTGTGGAATTTGTGTTCTCAATATCTCCAAGGATAATAGATTTTTTTTACTATTGTGAAGGTTTTCCATTGTCGATTTGATTTAGGGTGCTGATTTTTTATTGAAGGGATGACCTGTTTTATAAAAGTGTGTTAAATATGGCAACATTATTGGTATTATGAGATATAGGGGAATAAGGTGGAGTGGTGTATGTCTGCAAAAGGAAAGTGAATCATAAATTTGTGAGAGGTTATGGTTGAGGAGATATGATATTTAAATTCACAAAGCTAGAAGGATCCACGATGGAAACACCTAAGGAAGTGTTGGCATTGCTAGTAGGTGGAATGGTTGTGGTAACATGAGTACTAGTGTATGTACGAATAGAGGTAAGAGTTATGGAAGGAGTAATTTAATTACCACCTTGACTTTGAGTATACCCTAAAGTTGGAGAACTAGTCATGGTAGGGATGTTCTTATTAACAGGATGACCTAGACTTCACACAATCTCTATTCCATGTTTAGCTTCAAGCATTTTCCTCACATTATATAAAGTAGGAATAACACTAGTATCAATGTTTTTAGTATTCACAAAGTTTCTTAACTTTTCTATTTCTTCATCCATTCTTCTTATATTTTCTTGTGGGATATGAGAAACATCATGAACGTTAGTTATAGGTAAGGAAGTTTTTGGAAATGAGGTATAAAGGCTATGATCCATAGAGGGTTGATTATCAACACTATTAGTAAAATAGTTAGAGAACCCAAGATCCATGCTAAATGGTAAATCACAGGATGACATGAGTCTTGAATTACGTCTCATAGTAGTATTACTAATAGGACACCAAGTTGTAAAGCTCATACAAGTTTCACAAACTTAATTTAAACCCAAAATGGAAAGAGGGTGAAATGAAATGCAATGACCTATAATGTAAATGCATTTTTTTAGATTCTAAAAAACATAAAAAATTTATTACACAATGCAAAAACTTGAAAACGATGTGTTGTAAATGCAATTTTGAAACCACTCAATGCATTAATTTTAACCTAACTATGACCGATTTCACTTAATAGAAATTCTGTAAATTGAAATAGAAAAATGAAAAAGAAAAAATTGAATTATAGAAACTAATATTTTAGTGCCCAAAAAATCAAGAAATGACCTTGATAAGGGACTTCTTCACTCATGGGAAAATGGGTCCTAGGCTAGGTTTAAAAATGTTTTTACAGAATTCTGAGACAATTTTAATGCTTTCCATATTTTGATCAGAAACAATAAGTTATAGTTTGATTTTTCTATGAATTTAATATTGAATGCAAGTGAAAAGTGTGGAAACATTATGAACTAGGAGACCTAATTTGATGTGCAATTTTGTTAAATTTTTCAAATGCAAGTGAATGATGATGCAATGTTATGTAAATGATTTGTAAAATGGCATTTTTTTTTATATTTTTCGGATTTCAAGAAATGCAAAAATACAATCCTAAAACCCTTAAATAAAATGAAAATTGAATGCAAGATAAACAACCCTACTTGATACTCAATCCAATGCAATGAATGAAAGATCCAAATCTAGGGTGAACATGGATTCAAAAATAAAAAAATTACAATGCTCAAAAGGTCAGGTTCCCCAAAATGAAATAAAAAAAATAGGTTGGATCAAGATGAATGATGGAAAATGGGGGGATGATGAGCCTATTTCTCTAATTTCATTCAAGAAATGAGATCAAAAAAATGAAATGACTATCAACCAAAAGGTGAGTCAAGTCAAAGTGTGAATCGGCAAATTTTTATTTTATGCAAGGACGAGGGTCCTAATTAAATTACACTTGGGGGGAGAAAGATAAAAAATAGCAATCTAACTCCAAAATGCAACCTAAAACTTGAATTTGGAAGAATAAACTCAATTATAATGGAACCAGACATCAAAATGTAGATCTAAGCAAGGGAAAATGATGTGTACCAATCCCTAAAAGTGGTTTTTCAAAGCTAACTAAGGACTCATTCACCTTATGGCAAATGGGTCTTGGCTAGGGCTCTATAAAAATCATTTATGGGTTCTCTTCTACTGTGTTTACACTCCTATATCCTCGATTTTCACAGTCAAACAAATGAAAATAAATCGCGTAGGTGAGTTTCCATGAAATTGCAAGAATGGTGACAACAAATGAAACTTTGACAACTTTGCAATTTTTCTCTTCAAGAGATCTTCCACCTAAAATAGGAAAACACAAATCAAGAGGGAAAAAAAAAAATTTGTTGGTGAATGGGGGTTTGCCTTGGTCAAACCCCATTTTAGTAATTAAACCTTGTAGTGAAATGAAATATCATGAAAGGAATGATGAATGAACAAGGAATGCCACAACTCACCAAACCCTTTTTTGAACCTTGGAATGTGGATTTACAACTAGCATGAAATGGCTTCAATAGATCTGGATCTTGATTTGAAACTTGATTTGAATTAATTCCTTGGAATGCTTGAATGGATCTTGAACACTACATCAATATAATAGCTCAAATAACGTGCATGATGTAAGTAGACTTTTACATGATAATATGAACTTGATTGCTGCAATAATCTTCAATAAATCTAGCCTTGAATGCATTGAAAATTCTCTTGAATTGATCCAATAATGCTCTGATAAAAATTGCTTGATTTCTTGAAAGTCTTAGGATCTTAGATGAAACATAGTGAAATGATCTCTTCTTTATACATATGTTAACATTAATTCCAAAAATTGAAATGACACAGGCTGACATGTGAATATTCATTTGAAATCATTGAAATACTACCAAAAACATAATTTAAATTAGGGTCCTAGGTCTAACTGAGGACCCATTTTCCCTTGGGTGAATGGGTTCTAGGTCACTCAGCTAGGGCACACATTCTCCACTGATAAGTGTTATGTTATGACATTAATTAATGTTTGGTTTTCCTCTTCATAAATTGCATTTAATTAGGCTTGGATTTGAACTAAAGGGGCCAACTAAGGAAAGTTAACCTCAAATAATTAATAAAGCCCTACATAAGTGTGAAAGTGTTCTTGCAAGTATGAAGCAAGTATGAAGGTGTTGTCATTGATGTCAATTAGTTAACTGGTTCTCAATTGGTTGTTATCGTTGATGGCATGGATGATGGTTATTGGTTGTATATGTCAAGGATATTGATAAAATTGTAATGAAGAAAGGTTGTAGGTGTTCAGTGCTTGCTCCGGGTTTTTCTCTAGAATGTATTGCTATGTTGATGAGGATATGAGATATTGTTCATGGTTGTTGGAAGGTGCTATATCCAAATTTTTGGGTTCTAGATCATTGTACGGTGCGAGTTATGTTCACCAATTGTGAATTATTTTTTTTTGTGTCTCTAGTTGAGGTCTGAGAGAAATTTTGTTGCTCTATATTTCTTTTTGTTTGAGTCTTTTGACTTGTGATTCTTAAGATAAGTTTTTGGGAATGTTTTCCATTTAATTTTATTATCTGGAAAGATTGGATTGTGTTAACATTGCATGTGCTTAATTTATTTATGTGTTTTACACTGGTTTTCCCAACCTTGTGTTTAACACTACTTTCAAAGTTTATAGAAGAATGTTGAAGCATGTGTTTTGGTTTCCTCCATTCAAATTCCACAGTAGAATTTTTTGGCACCGACCTAATTTGAATTTATAAATGAAAATGGTGTATGGATGACTTTGGATGAGTTTCAAAGTTGAAGATTATATAAATACAAGTTCAAATATTTGTGAAGATGGGCAAGAGAATTCAAGAAAGATAGATATGTATGTGATGCAAGTTTGAGTAGATCAGTACAAAATCTAATTGTTGAGTTTTTGAAAGTAGTGAGTTGAAGGTGTACTATATCATTCATGCATGTGTGCAAGTGTTTGAGTGAGTTGTGGTGGAAATATTTGTTGCATTGAGATTATTTTCTCTCTGTAACAAATCCCTTCTATCTTCTTTGTAATTCTATGGTAGTGAGCCCTTTGGGTGGTTAATCATTGTTTGACAGTGAGTCCTTATCCAGATAGTAAGTCTTGTTTTGATAGTGAGCCTTCTCTGGTAGTGAGCCTTTGTAATCGGTTTTGATATTCTCTATATTGTGAGGTAATACTCACCATATTTTTTCCCTTATTGGGTTTTTCACATAAATTTGGTGTTATTATGTGTGATTTTTTTCAATTTTTTCCTTTGCACTTAATGATTAATCATATTAGCAAAGTAAAGGATTTGTGATTGATCTAATTTCTAGTGGAATTTTTAAAGGTTAAAGTTTGTCACAAATGATTCACCCCTTCTTAGTTGTCTTGTTCAGTAATTGGTATTAGAGCTTGGTTCCTTGGAGAGGAGTTTAACCACTTAAGGAAGGTTTGAGATGGCGAGCAAGATCACTTTTGAGTATCCTAGGTTTGATGGAACTAATTATTCTATCTCAAAAATAAATATGGAAGGATATCTGAAGTATTGTGGATATGATGTTCATAAATCTTATAAGACTTCTTACACTCCTCCGGCTAATGGCATGAGTATATTTGATAAAATCAAGCCACATGAATCAAACAATAACACGAATCTTATTCTGAAGTGTAGTGTAGTAAAGTGCACACCCTTGCATTTTCACACTTGTTTGGGCCCACCTTGCTCTATTTCTCCTTCTTTATGTCTTAATTTATCCTTATTTTTGTCCACAAGCCCTATCAATTACACATTTTTCTGGCTAATCCCGACATTCTCTAATGCATAAATGATAATGCAATGATTATCATCTATGAGTCCCTAATTTTTGGTTGGGACTAAATTTCCACCTAGGACATCTTTGTCCCCCCGAGGTCTCGAGACCTTAATTTTGAGGCATCTTAATTGGGCCCCTTTTTGGTGTCTATGCCCCAATTTTCATGACATGGGACTAAGATTCCACCTAGGGCATCTTAGTCCTCCTTGACTCATTTTTGGGATTTAAATTAAAATCTTGGTAGGATTTAGCCTCCTTCATTTAATGAATTCATATGTCGGCTTGGTGTGATTTAATTTCGGGATATTAAGCATAGATAAGTATAAACACAAGGTCCATTCATTCATTTTTATCCTAGGAACTTGAGTATTCATTCCTAAGGAAAATTTATGAGATCAAGAGCATTCAAGAGAAATTCATCAAGCATTTGGAGCCATCATCAAGATTCAAGCATCATATCAAAGAGCTTCTTGCATCATGTGTGTTGTTGTCCTACCATTTGTGATGTAGGGTTTATGATTCAAGCAAGTGTTTCAAGAAAGATCTATATCCTTCAAGCAAGATTCAAGAACCACATCCACTATAGAGATTTCACACAAGTTTGCAAACTTTACAAGGGTTTGGTGAGTTGTACCATTGCATGTTGTTCATTCACCATTTCCCTTTATTACTTTATTTAATTTTAAGGGTTAATTACCAACTACAGGTTTGACCAAGGCAAACCCCCATTCACTAACAATCAACAAGTTTTTCCCATCTTTCATATTTGTGTTTGCAGATTCAAGGTGAAGTCTTGAAGATCATTTTTAGTGAAAAGTTGTAAAAGTTGCAAAGTTGCATTATAAAGTTGTCATCTTCACAGAAACTCACCTACAGGTCAGATCCAAAAGTTTCGGAGCCTAAGATCTGAGAAGAAGCAAGTGCAGACCTTGGAGATTAGGATCACATTTGGAGTTTTTATAACTTTACAATGGGACTAATATGCCACCTTGGGCATCTTAGTCCTCCCTGGAATATTCTTCAGAGATTATTTTAGATGCGGTTTCGACATCTGAAGATTTTGTATTTTCCCTAAAAACTAGCAACGGGACTAATATGCCATTCTGGGCGTCTTAGTCCTCCATACACATTTTGGTAGCTTCTTTAAATTTCTAGAATCCTCACATCTCTAGACTTCCCAGGTAAACACATCATATCTCCTTGTTGCATAATTTCATTATTTGCATCTCTCATTTAGCTTGCATAGCTAGGTTTTGTAGGTTGAATGTTCATTTGTCTTTTCCAAGTATTTTCTTGGTGGTGAACCCCTTAAAGCTAAAAGAACCCCCCTTCCTAGGTCCTCTTCATTGTGAATTGAATTACCTTGTGAAGTTTCTAGTCAATCCAATTAGGGCTCCTAAGACATAATTGAATGACTTAGATAGAATAGGTAATCCCCCCTACCGATTTTATCTACAATTAATTTTGGTGAACCCAACTTCTTTGAACATTCTTTTTCTGATTTGGAGTCCATAAAATTCCTAGATCTAGTTTGCATACATTGCATCTTGCATTAGTGAAAGTGCATCTAGGGTTTCTTGCATTTTGTATTAGTAAAATTACATTTATGGTTTCCTATTTTTGCATTAGTAAAAGTGCATGTAGGTTGCAATTTTACTCTTTTGCATCATTTCATTTCGTTGAAAAATTGAAAAGTTCATTGTTCATCCTCTTAATTGCATTTAGAAACATTGTTATTGCATTGAAAATTGAAAAATTGCATTCAAATCTTGCATTCAATTTCTTGTTAGTAGTTGCTTTTCTTTACATCCATTTGCACAGTTTGCTATTTCCAAACATCAAATCCTTGGGTAGGCAACTTGAGAAAGTTGTAATCAAACCAGAATTTGTTGTTTTTCTAAGAAAAATCTCTACTAGGAACAAAATACCCTTCTTGGCATCTTAGTCCCTCTCAAGGTTTTTGGTTTAGATTCCTCTCTTTGTTGTTTGCTATCTTTTTCATTCCCTATAACTTCAGAATCTCACTAGGAGGAATAAGATGCATTTACTACCATCTTAGTCCCTACTGAATTTGACTCTCCAATTTTCAAGGTCTGAAATTGCTTTTCTGTGTTTTTGTGGGCTACCTTCAGTTTTCTATTTCACTTTCCAGAATTTTTTTTATTTCAATTTCCTTCATTTCAAGTGTAATTGCAAGCATAGTATATTATGTTCATTGCACTTCCTATGGTTTATCCCATGTATGAGTTGTAGTACTTGGTTTCCTACTGCTAATACTGTGGTTAGATGAAGTGTGATACTCATGGCATCATGTGATAAGACACTCATTGTGGCTCTTGGGTTATCAAGCTCTTTTACTTCTAGTATTGGCATTAGTTCACTAGGTATGGACAATACCTTTTACACCTATTTTGCTATGCCTACCTTACCCACAAGCTTTATTCCAAGTGTTCAAAAAATGGTTATCATATTCCTCAAGAAAACATAATGAAAATGCATGAAGACTTAGCTCATTTACAAGATAGTGTGAATACTGAAAAAATTCCAACACTATTATACTTGATATAGAAGTCTTCACCACATGATGGAAAGTGATGAAGGACTAGAATTTGTGCATAAGATAGCTCACATCTTTGGAAAACGCCTTCCTCCCACCACCAATGGTGCTCAAACTTCAAACAATGTGCAACAGGGAAATCAAACTCCTCTCTCTTCAACCACAGCATTCATTCCCACCTATACTACTCCTTAAGTGACCACAACAATGAAACCTACTAGAAATATCCTTCCTACCTCATACATTTCCACTAGTGCTCCTTATACCTATGTGGCATCTAATCCCATACCTCCTCCCACAAGCAATCCATTTATTTTTCCTTCCAACACAAACACACCACCACCATATTCACCTACATCCCAACCCTTAAGTAATGATCATATCATTAACCACCTCTTACAAAGCTTTCCATCCCTTCAACGTCAAGTCTCTACCATAAATCAAAATCAAAATGGTCCACCTTCATACTATGTCAAGAGCAACCCACTATGCTTGGAGATATTGAGAACTCCGGTGCCAAAAGGTATAGAGATCCCTAGATTTGAGAAATATGGAGGAAAGGGAAAACCTACTAATCATGTTAATTCCTTCACTTCTTTGTTTAGTGACTTTATCCTTGAGGACAAACTTTTAGCTAAACTTTTTCCCCGATCCTTGAAATATATTGCCTTGGACTAGTTTTCTACATTATCAAACAACTCAATTTGTTTATTCAATGAAATTTTTGAGGCATTTATTGACCATTTCCAAATGTACATGGTTCCTAAAATGACATTGGATGATTTGATGAGATGCAACCAAAATGAGGGTGAAAAATTCACTAACTTTATTTCACGCTACCTATCGCTTTATTCCCAAATCAATGTGAAGATTCTCGATTCCCACATTCAAAAGATTTTTATAGAAAATTTACAAAGAAAAATATGAGACAAGCTCACCATGATTAAATCTCCTTTCTTCATGCACCTATGCACTGCCATTTGAGATTATCAAAATTTTGTAAGTGCTAGTGAGCCAAAAGCTACTCCTACCCATCCTAAAAAGTCCAAAACTTTAAACTAAAACACTTATCAACCTTTCAGAATACAAACTAAAATTTTCCTTCAACTAAATTCCACCTCTCGACCCACCCAACTAGTCGATACCCATGTAGCCGATATAAAGAAGAGTAATCCTTATATATTTTGGGATCCGAAAAGGTAATTTACGCCCTTACCTAACACACTCCACAATATGATGACCCAAAACTTAAACAAAAACATGCTTACCTTAACTCTCATCTAACCCCTTAACCCTAGCAATCCATTACCTCTGATCTTTAAACACAATTCATATTGTGCTTATCACCAACAAAAAGGACATGACACAAAACATTGCAAGCATCTTAAACATCTTGTGAAAGACCTCATTGATTCCAATCATATCCTAGTTGGAGGTGTGAATGACAAAGGTAATAAGTCTATGGCTCCTCCCAACAAAAACATGCAAATATTTACCAACCCTATGCCCAACCATGATATTTCATTTGTTAAGGCTAGTGAAACTAAGCCTGATGTGATGAATGTTGACACAAATGATGAAAATATGAGCAATCATGAACAAATTCCTATTGATACAATGATAGGAGTGATTGACATTGAGCCTTGTAAACAAAAAACCATTGACATTTCTTTCTCTTTAGAAGAAATAATTAAACATGCACCTGATGGTCCTCTTTACATAGCCAAAAAAAATCAATAACAAGCCCACTCCTGGGATTTTAATTGATCTCGTCTATGGAGAGAATGTGATTATAGAAGAACTCTTATATGTGCATGAGCTCACTCAAGATAGATATGATAAACCTAAAGCATGGATTAAAATGCATGATGGTTTTTCTTGTACCATGATGGGCTCGATCACACTCCCATTACAAGTAGGACGTAAGAAATCAAATGTATCATTCTCTATTATATATAATTCAGACCAATTTCATGTGTAGGCTACAAATGACTTTGCTCCATGAATGCGGTCCCATCCATTTTCCATAAGTGCTTAAAATTTCCAGTCGGCAATGAAATATTCATCATAAACCATAGTGGCTTTAGACCCCCATCTTCCCATGGAAATTTCTCCTTAGATTATTTTTTACCTAAGCCCATGGAACCTATAAGATAGCATGAATACTTCCTTTTCATTTCCTACCAAAATTTCAAATCAAAATTCATAAACAAGCTATCCCTTGAACACTTGCCTCCACCCATGATCGAACCTCCACCCATGCTTGAACCTCTGCCACCTAAAAAAAACAATGTTGAGCCTAAATCCCTTCCAACAAACCAAGACCCATCCATGAATAAACCCTTACATGTTTCCTACAAGAGACCTAGAGAAAACCAAACAAGTCCTAATCTTCCTCGTAAGAAAATTTATAAATCCAAAGAAAAAGTGGTTGAACAACCTTCCATGGTTCCTTCCATTCTTTCCTCACAAGAATAAAAGGAACATATAGTTGATAAACCCACTCCTACACAAACACAATTTGAAAACCATAATAAACAAAATTGCAATGCTAGAGAGCGTAGGCATGGGCATCTTAATATTGCTTGAAAAATGAGTGGCGAGAACAAAATTGAAAATTAAAATCTGAATTTGACAAAAACAATAAATGATGAACCTCCTCTCTCACCAGAACTTATAAATTCTATGTCTCCCACAATAAGGATCAAAACCTTCAATGGATATTATCATTCTTCCTCTTTTTGTGGTTAACTTGTATGATGATGAGGAAACAACTAAAATTGATGAGGAAGCACATAATGAGTTGAACCTATTATTTTCCTCACCCATGAGCTTAAATGATAACAACCATGATGATCCTCCTAAACCGAGAGATTCACCATGTGTTGAACGTGGTGATTCTCCTAGTACAGTACTTGATGTGATCCCTCTCTCTAATGATTTTCATTCCGCATATACTAAACAAGACTGAGATGCAAATAACCTAATGGATGGTTGATCTACATGTGTCTTACTAGCCTTTTTCATTTTCTTTTTGCTTTCGCTTGCATGTGTGTATCGGATCCCCTGTGATGTTCTATTTGATGTTTCTCTCTTTGTGCATTCCTCTATTCACACCTTCATTCTTCTATATGCCATAATCTCTTTGTCTTTTCATTTATCTTTTCTTTCATTTCATTTTTATCTTGTGTTTTCCTTTTGGGGATGATGCAAGGCATTGAGACACCCTATGTCTCTTCCATGTTGACCCAAAAAAAAATTATTTTCCTTTCATTTTTGTCTTGTTTTTTCCTTTTGGGGATGATGCAAGGTGTCAAGACACCCTATGTCTCTTCCATGTTGACCCAAAAAATTTGTTCATTTTATTTTCGCTCTCTTTGTGTCATTCTTCTAGTTCTATGTGTATTTGGGGAATGATGATAGTTTTGAGCTCTCTAATATTACTGTAGAAAAGCTAGATACTGACCCAAAATCCATAGATCCCTTATGTCTTTCTAGGGGGCAATCCTCTTTTCCTTTTCATATTTTGGCTACTTTAAAGTAATTGCTCACAGTATCATGTTAGAAATTTATTTAAAGTGGGGGCATACATTGCATTATTTTAGCATGACTTCATTTGCATTTTCTTTCCATGTTCCTTGATGTGATTTTCTCTCTTTATATGATGTGTTTTTCCTCTTGGTGGTATATTTTGGTTTGACTCCCTCTAAGAGTGTGATATTTCCTTGTCCTCTCTTGGAAACTTTGGATACAATGTTCCCTAGGATGAGACCTTTTGTGCTTGTCCTCTCTTGGAAACAAGATGAGACCTTTTGGGTTTGTCCTCTCTTGAAAGAATTGGGTATGATGTTCCCCAAGATGAGACCTTGTATTTATCCTCTCTTGGAGATGTTAAGAATGATTTTCCCTAAGAGTAAGACCTCGAATTAACTAAGCAAAATCCTTTTGAACATCTCTTTTTCTTGTTACATTGCATTTTCTCTTTTTGTCCTTCTAAAAGTCATGAAGGTATGGCTTTGATATGGTCCTATTGGGGCTCACCTAGTGAACAAATAGCTTCACTAGCCCTTGTTAACATGCATTTTTGTACCTTATTAAATTCATGGAGGTATGGATTTGATATGGTCCTCTTAGGAATCACCTAGTGAACAACTAGATTCACTAGCCCTTGTGAGCATGCATTTTTTTATCGTATTAAAGTCATGGAGGTATGGATTTTATATGGTCCCATGGGGCTCACCTAGTGGAAAATAAGCTCCCACTAGCCCTTGTGAGCATGCATTTTGTTTGCATAGTGGAAAACGTGTTACACTTGTAAACCTCTTCAAGCCTAGACCTAGTCCACCACATTGGATGACTAGTCGAAGCTTGATACATTACAGTTTTTATCTTTTCCTTTTTCCCTTTTTCCTATCCTTGATGGTGTATGTTTTCAATCTAGTTATGGCTTCATATATCATCTGCAAGTGTGTTCCTCTATTCCTATGTTGGTCTGCCATAGGATCTTGATCCTAGGGGCTTGATCATCCCTCTTGATTATTTCCATCCTATCTTAATAACATTCGTACATTTGAACCCCTCTTGATTGTGTGGTTGGCTACTTTAGTGTGAGTTTGAAGCAAGTTCATCCTCTCACTAAAGTAAGGGTTAAATGTAGTGTAGTAAAATGCATACCCTTGCATTTTGACACTTGTTTGGGTCCACCTTGCTTTATTTATCCTTCTTTATGGCTTAATTGGTCCTATTTTGTGATCACAAGCCCTATGAATTACATATTTTTCTGGCTAATCTTAGCATTCTCCAATGCATAAATGATAATCCAATGATTCTTATCTATGTGTCCTTGATTTTTGGTTGGGACTAAAATACCACCTAAGGCGTCTTTGTCCCCCCAAGGTCTCGGGACCCTAATTTTGAGGCATCTTAATTGGGCGCCTTTTTAGTGTTTGTGCCCCAAGTTTCATGACTTGGGACTAAGACGCCACCAAGGGAATCTTAGTCCTCTTTGAGTCATTTTCGGGATTTAAATTCAAATTCTGGCAGGATTTAGCCTCCTTCATTTAGTGAATTCATATGTCAGCTTGGTGTGATGTAATTTCAAGATATTAAGCATAAATAAGTATAAATACAAGGTTCATTCATTCATTTTCATCCTAGAAACTTGAGTATTCATTCCTAAGGAAAATTTATGAGATCAAGAGAATTCAAAAAAAATCATCAAGTATTTGGAGCCATCATCAAGATTCAAGCATCATATCAAAGAGCTTTTTTCATCATGTGTTGTTATGCTAACATTTGTGATGTAGGGTTTATGATTCAAGAATTTCAAGAAAAATCTATATCCTTCAAGCAAGATTCAAGAACCACATCCATTACAACCATTTCACATAAGTCTCTAGACTTTACAAGGGTTTGGTGAGTTTTAGAATTTCATGTTATTCATTCACCATTTTCCTTCATTACTTTATTTCATTTCAATGTTTAATTACCAACAACGGGTTTGACCAAGGAAAACCCTCATTCACTAACAATCAACAAGTTTTTCCCATCTTGCATATTTATGTTTGCAGATTCAGGGTGAAGTCTTGAAGATCATTTGGAGTGAAAAGTTGTAAAAGTTACAAACTTTCATTACAAAGTTGTCATCTTCACGGAAACTCACCTACAAGTCAAATCTGAAAGTTTCAGAGCCTGAGATCCGAGAAGAAGAAAGTTTAGACCTTGGAGCTATGGATCACATTCAAAGTTTTTAGAAATTAAAAATGCGACTAATATGGCACCTTGGGCATCTTACTCCTCACTGGCATATTCTTCAGAGATTATTTCAGATCCAGTTCTGACATTTGAAGATTTTGTATTTGCCCTTAAAAATAGCAGCGAGACTAATACGCCATCCTAGGTGTCTTAGTCCTCCATAGCACATTTTGGTAGCTTCTTTACATTTCCAAAATCCTCACATATCTAGACTTCCCAAATACACACATCATATCTTCTTGTTGCATAACTTCATTATTTGCATCTCTCATTTAGCTTGCATAACTAGGTTTTGTAGGTTGAATCTTCATTTGTCTTTTCCAAGCATTTTTTTGGTGGTGAACCGCTTAAAGCTGAAAGAACACCCCTTCCTAGGTCCTCCTCATTGTGAATTGACTCACCTTGTGAGGTTTCTATTCAATCCAATTAGGGCTCCCATGACATAATTGAATGGCCTAGATAGAATAGGTAATCCCCCCTACCTATTTTATCTATGGTTCATGAAGAATAGTATTTCACATTTTGATTTCATTAAAGTTTAGAATCTCAATAGTACTAAAGAAGTTTGGGATGCTTTAGAAAAGATGCATGAAGGAGATGAAAAGGTCAAAGAAGCAAATTTGCAGTATTTGGAGGCACAGTTTGAGATCTTGCATATTTCTGAAGATGAGAACATTAAATCCTATGTACAGAGAGTGGATGATTTGGTAGGTGTAATGTGAGGACTTGGTGCTACAGTAGATGAATCTAATATTGTGAAGAATATTCTTAGAACTCTCCCTAATGCATATGGTGAAATGGTATCTACTATTGATGAATTCATAGATTAAAATACTTATACTAAAGATCAGTTATTGGGAGCTCTAAAATCTTATGAAATGATAAATCCTAGCCAAAGAAATGGATTGAAGACAAAAACTACTTTCAAGGCTACAAGAGTTGATGATCTGGATGAAGAGAACCTCGATGAACTAGAAGCTAATTTTGTGAGAAGGATAAAGAAAGTCTCTGGTAAGTATGAAGGTAATCTACCCTTTAAATTCTTTAGTTGTTGAGGAATAGGTCATTATGATTGGAGATGTCCGGAAAGAGCTAAGAAGAATAAATAAATATTTAGCAAAGAAAACAAAGGAAATGTGATTAAGAGAGCATACTATGTGAATGAGGATGTTGGTATTTTTGATGAACAATCTGATTATGGAGATTTTGATGAAAATGAATGCTTGTTCTTGGCTATAAAAGATGAATCTACTTCTACTAATATTGAAAGACAGGTAAAATAAAGTGCTCCGAAGAAAGTTGAAGATACTATGATTTTTTCTCTTCATGCTAAAAAAGAAGATAACTATTGGATTGTTGACAGTGGTTGTTCACATCACATGACTAGTGAAAAGAGTAAGCTTGTTATAATTGAAAAGTATGTTGGAGGATTAGTTATGTTTGGAGATGATAATGGTGCTAAGATTTGTGGGATAGGTTTAGTAAGTTTTGATGGAAAGCATAATACTGATGATGTATTCTATGTTAATGGTTTAAGGAGTGTTGGAAAAATGTGTAGTAAGGGATATAATCTTGTATTTGAGGATGAGAGATGTGAAATCAAATAAGGATCTAGAATAGTGATTGTTGTAGGAAAGAAGTCTAAAGGAAACATATAGCAACTTAAGGATGTTGAAGGAAAATGCTTTATGACTCAAATTAATTACAATTGGTTATGGCACTAGAGGATGTATCATATGAATTTTTATAATATGGAAATAATCAATGCAATACAATCCATGAGAGATTTATCAAGGATTATAATGTCTATTAATGATATTTGCAAGAATTGTCAATTTGGAAAGCAAGAGAGAACAAAATTCAGATCCAAGGAATAATCTACTACCAGACTATTGGATTTCATTCATACAGATCTCTATGTTCCTACAAGAGTGAGAAGTCTACAAGTTGAAAGATTCAAGGCATTTAAGGCTATGGTTGAGAATGAAGTAAAATTGAGAATAAAATTCTTGAAATCTAGTAGAGGTGATGAATTCACCTCCCATGAGTTTAATATGTTTTGTGAAGTTCATGGAATAAGAAGACAATTATCTTCTCTGAGAACTCCTCGGTAGAATGGAGTTGTTGAAAGAAAGAACATAATGATTCAAGAAGTTGCTAGATCAATGATTACTAAATCTAGTCTACTGAAATTTTATTGGAGAGAAGCTATTCATACTAATTTTTATAACTTCAATCGAGTTCAAGAAAAATCTAACAGTACTAAGACCCCCTATGAGCTATGGTGTGCAAGAATTCCTACTTTTAAGTATTTCATGGTATTTCAAAGAGAATACTCTATCATATGGAATGAAGAAAATTTAGGGAAATTTGATGCTAGATGTGATGTGTAACTCAGATTTTCAGAATTGGGATGGATGCTACTACTGCACAAGATTAAACATCAATTCTAATCTAAATAAAACAACAAAGAATGATACAAGTAAGCATGATTAATCTAAACTAATAAAACTAGAATGATCTCACCGAATATGCAACTACTTCCTTGATTTATCTCAATTGCCCTTCTCCATCTTGTTGTATCATCATTCTTGCCCTCAGATATTTGTGTTTGAATGCAAGTATAACTTCATCAAGTGTCTTAGTAAAATATTGAAGATTGTTTCTTCTCAAAATTATATGATTTCGGGAGGAGGAATAATGATAATGATAGGCCATTTTATAGATTTTGTGTTTTCAAACGATCAGCTCAGATTGAAACAGAGATCGACAGACGAGATTGTTGAATGCCATGCAATGAGTTATGTGACAGATGGAACGTGAGTTAGAACGTGAGTTCAACTGCAGGATAAAGACTAATTTTAGAATTTGAGTTAGAACATGAGTTCAATATATTAATCTTCAAAAATAGAAGAAATAGACTTTGTATGCAAAAGCCAAAGTTAGAAGTTGAAGAATAAATGCATTTGAATGCAAACAGGAGTTAGAACTAGTTAATCGACTAGTTGTGACGGAGAGTTCTCTCACAGAGATAAACTGGTGTTTAACTCAAGAAATAACTGGAGAACTAAAAATAGATCTCGAGTCAAAAGGTGAGTGAATGATTTAGATAACTGAATGATAGAGGAATGTGACATAATTAATTAAAATATGAATTAAATGTTAATTTAATTCAACATTCGAAAATAAGACTTTAATTAAATAAATAAAGTAATTTATTTAATTTGACTGTTTGAAAAGGATAATATAAATAATTAAATAATAAATATTTAATTATAGATAAAGGGGTTAAATGAATAATTAAATAAAGATATTTAATTATAGTTGGAAAAGTATGATAAAGGGGTAATTAAATAATAAATTATTTAATTGATAGATAAAGGGGGAAGAATTAATTAGTTCGCAACATAATTAAATAAATATGATTTATTCAATTAATCAAGTTGAATAAAGGGTTATTTATGAATTAATGAATTAATTTAAAAGGGGTATTTAATTAATAGAGGAAATATGTGTTAGAAAGGTTAATTAAATAATTAACATTATTTAATCATGACAACGGACTATAGAAAATTATGTCGAATGTGTACTCGCAGGCGTAGACCAATTTTCGGTATCTACAGTTTGCCCCTCTTTGATACAATGTTGGTACGGCATTGTGTCAAAGAAAATATGCCCCGATCGTGCCCCAGCATGAAACAGGGTAAGGTATGCCCCCTTGGGAAAATTGACAAATTTTTGAAAGTTTCAAAAAAATTAGGAAATATTCCCGATAAGTCAATTTGATAGTCAGAAATGCTATGGAGTTGAAGGAATTGAATTTGGAGTTGATACGGATGAATACGAGTAGTTGGAAGTTGAAAGGCTAAGCGGCCAGTAGATTAGGTCATAAGAAATGTCATTTTGAACCCACCTATAAATAGGAATTAGGGCTAAACCTAATTCATTTGCTCTCAGAGGAGATAGAAAAACTAAGAATATGCTCTAACTAGCTGACGGAAATGGCACCCATTCCCTACACTAGGCATCGCGGTTATCGGATCCGGACATTCAGATGGCCAGCCGATGCAGGACCACTGGTATGTACTTGAAAACGAACCCTTGAATTTAATTGTTTGCACATTTTTCTAGGCATAGAAAAGTATTAAGCAAATGTGGTGCATCGTGAATGACGCATATGTCGTCGTATTCACCGCATGTGACTGCGAAACGACGCATGTGTAAAATCACACGTAGGCTAGATTACACATATAGGGGAAAGATCACATTTGAATCATAATGCACCACATGTGTATCCATGCAACACAACTGCATTAGGGTTAGACGCATGTGAGCTAGTAAACCGCATATGCATTTGTGCAACGCATTTGTAGCAGATACATAGGTTATGAAAACTGCACCGCATTTGTAAAAATGCATCGCATGTGGTTTAGTGAACCACATGTGCAGTATGTTGATAGGGGATGTGGGAAATATGCAACACATATGTAATATGCACCGCAACTAAGGCTTTGTGCAATGCATTTGCAAAAATGCACCGCATCTGTTAATGTGAGCCACATTTGACTGGTAAAATTTTCAAAAAAAAATTCTAAGGAAAACTTGAAAATTTTTGACATCATGGTTTAAATGCAGGTGGTTCTAGATCTGATATATACATGGGAGTCATGACTAAATACATTCAATCTAAGAGATAATTTGACTTCTACGAAGATTCGGCTTCTATGGAAGCTAAGTCTACAACACTGTTTGTCGATGCCTGCCATTCGGATGAACAGGGGGATGTTGATGGCACTTTGCGAGCGATGGCATTCAGAGGCATCGTCGTTTCATTTACCGGCTGGGGAGGCCACTGTCACATTGGAGGATGTGTATAGGATCTTGAGACTACCCATTAGAGGAGAGCGAGTTATGTATGATACCCAACGAGGATTGACTGAGTTGGCACGGTTTTATCAGGTCGATGACATCAGTAGGCTTCGCATCAAGCACTACAAGATTAGATGGTGAGTATTAGCCGACAGATACAACAAGATTAATTGTATTTTATGTACATTGATTGGGGGTATAGTGCTTCTAGACATACGGGGTCATGGTTTTCCAGTGGGATGGGGAGCTATGTTGGTTGGTATGTTAGAGAGTGAAATGAGGTATGCATGGGGTCCATGTCTACTCAGGATGTTATACTTTCATCTACACGACATTGCCTACAGAGATGCACAGTCCTTGAGCTGCGGGACTACACTGCTGATGGTATGGGGTCAGGAGAGGATAGTTGTATTTTTTCCTCCAGTTACAGTAGAGAGAGAGGAGAGATTTTCGTATGTGTTCTAATATACAGGATAGATTACGCAGACACATGTTGGGACACAGGGTATTGGAGACATGCATTGGATATTCTTGATCAGTTTACATGGAGACCTTACATGGATTGTGAGGAGTGGGTGGATGAGGATATACATTTTGCATTCTACAGACAGACACAGTACCTTATTGGGAAGATTGTTTCTAGTTTTCATATCACTGAGCGACACTTTCCAGATAGAGTTTTGAGACAGTTCAGCGAGGTTCAAGATGAGCCTCAGAGCAGAGCAAAGTTTGCTTGTTCATCCAGAGAGGTTCCATACTGGGGAACTATGATACCAGTAGCTACAGCTGAGGCAGAGATATAGGTATTACAGCCAGTACAGTGGGGGTGGAGAGATGGATTAGCAGATCCAGGGACTACAGCTACGTATGACACATGGTGGGCAGTGCATCAGCATGTTCCTTATATGGATCTAGATTTTTTGGCACTAGTGGAGAGATGAGGGATAGGACCTTGAGGATGGCGGAGAGGTGGAGCTACTAGAGTGGGGAGAGTTAGAGGGAGAGATGGTGATGGTAGAGGTGGTAGACGAGGTCGAAGAGGATGGAGAGGGGGTCGAGTAGGTGCACTATCACCTATCCATGGGGTAGTAGTTCAGGATGTATCGATGGTGGACATTGGAGGGGGAGTCAATGTACAGGCTGGGGGTGAGCATGCTGTAGCAGAGGTAGTGGTAGAGGAGCATGTAGATGTGGATGTTGGAGTAGAGGATATTGCAGAGGATTTGGATATGGAGATGGATTTTGACCCTCTGGGTATTTTGGCAGGATATGGAGAGGATGATGTGGAGGATGATGTTGAGGAGGCACCGATGAAGGAGCAGGAGAGATAGCTTAGAGATCAGATAGTGGAGGGGAGATAGGAGGAGGATGCTCCTAGGGATGGTGACAGGGAGGCTTTAGAGGAGAGACTCAGAGGTATGACAGCGGAGTTTGATGCTATGAGGCTAGAGAGAGACAGTGCCTACACAGAGAGGGACAGTGCATATACAAAGAGGGACAATGCTCAGACAGAGAGGGATGCTACACTTATGGAGAGAGATCAGGCGATAGCACAGAGACAGGAGATAGAGCAGAAGTTCACAGAAGTTAGATGCCTTTGCAGTGGGTCCTCATCTGATGGCATGGTATGAGAGTTGGTCAGATTGGTGGAGAGAGCCAGTTATTACAGGGACTTATATGAGGCAATGGTGCCGGCGGAGAGACGGGCTCCTAGCTTTTCAGAGGTGCAGAGTCAGAGGTCACAGGGTAGGAGTTAGAGGACACAAAGTACCGAGGGGGTGGTAGGACCATCGAGGACAAGTCCATATGACAGGCCTTCCACCTCGCAGAGAGTACCTCCGAGGATTTTCCCATCACCTTCACCATGTGACAACAGTGGTAGTGGGACACGATGACATATTGTTGTATACATGTAGACATTTGTATTTTGATCATAGAGCCTGCGAGCTCGTGTTTTATTTATTGATACACTCTGACATTGTACTGTGACACACTATTTTGAGCGATATATATATATATGATTTTGGCAGCTTCTATATGATATGCAGTTCTGTTTATGGTGATGCATTACTTCTATTTGATTATGTTTCCTAGATGATGTATGTACATGTGTTATGGATGAAATATTTCTACTTGTTATGAATTATGCATTTTATAATGTTATGGATGATTCTATATGTTGTGGATAGTGAATGTAATAAATGTATATGATGTTATTTATATGTGATGGTGAAATGTACGTGCAATGTTTCTATTATGTATGCTATGATGATGCAATGTAACTATATGAAAATGCTTATAAAATGTATGTAAATGCAGATCACCTAAATGTATGATATGCAATGTGTGTGATAGTGAATGTGAATGAACCCTATTGGATTGACCTAGTGTGGTCTCTGGAGCTCATCAATTGATTAGCCTTGCCTACGTTGTACATGCAGAGACCTTGTAGTTTGACACGACCAATGACTTTGAATATACAAAGAGTCATGATTTTAATGTGTGTGATACATGACAACCTAGACTGATAGACCTAATGCCTCGGGGGCACATCAATTGATGGCCTTGCCTACGTCCCCGTCGTAGAGGCAACGTAGTTCGACCATGACTACGACTGACTTAACATGACTGACTTGACTCTGTTTTTGGTATTTTATGACATGTTTTGATTTTATTTTTATTTTTGAAGTTTTCTAATGTTTTTGGGATTTTTTCAAGACATTTTCCGATGGTACAATGTTATGTACAAGGCGTTCATGGAACAGGACAAGGATTTGCCCCCAATCGAGAATAAGACATGTGAGATGGAATGGGTAATGTGACAGAATGGATGTTAGATTTCAATCGTTCCAAGCAATGGATAAGACAACCATTTATTATGAGTGATGGTAAAAAAGTCTGATTGGAATGATGGTAGACAAAAGAGCGAGCTTGAATACACATGGCGCCTGTTTGCCAGGTTTTCACCAAGGTACTTATCCATAGCGCCACCGAAGCGGTTTTCACTACTGGATGGATTATTTCTCTTTACTTTTTTAATTTTCCAATTTTTTTGGTGTTACAAAGACACTTCTTTGCCAGGTTTTCATCAAGGTAACCATTTTTTTGTATTTTCTAGATTAAGACACGGATTCTCAGAAGCTAAGCATAGAACCTCTTTAGATGAAGACTATTGATAGGTGAAAAAAGAGGATCTCCTTCAGGAGTAGAGAGTTGGTATGCTCCTGACCCAAAGGCTTTTGTGACAATGTAAGGCCCTAACCAGTTAGGCTCAAACTTTCCTGGTTTCTCTCGTTCAACTTGGTTCTTAGGATTCTCCATTAATACCAGGTCACCAATGTCAAAATGTCTATTGAGAACCTTCCTATTATAGCTTCGACGAAGATGATTCTGATATGCTTGCAAATGATCTTATGCTTTATGTCTTCATTCATCCAGTAATTCAAGCTCTTGTAGCCTAGAGACACAGTATTCTTTATTGTCAATATGACCCTTCAAGGATACCCTTAGAGAAGGTATTTCAACCTCAATAGGTAAGATAGCTTCGGACCCGAATACGAGGGAATATGGAGTGGTGTCGGTGGGAGTACAGATGCTTGTGTGAAAAGCCCATAAGGTAGGATTAAGTTGTAGGTGCCAGTCATGACCAGCGTCATTGTCAGTCTTCTTAAGGATTCTAACAATGGTTTTATTAGATGCCTCGGCTTGGCCATTACCTTGTGGGTAATATGGAGTGGAGAAATGATGTTTGATGTGGAATTATTCACATAAATGGTGTACTTCTTGGTTCTTGAATGGGCGGCCATTGTCTGTGATGATGGATTGGGGTACACCATACCGACAAATGATATAGTTTAGGATAAATTTAGATATTTGGGTGTCGGTGATGTAGGTCATGGGAATAGCTTCAATCCATTTGGTGAAGTATTCGGTAGCGGCTATGATGAATTTGTGGTTGTTGGATGATGGAGGGTGTATCTTACATATGAGGTCAAGTCCCCATTGGGCGAAAGGCCATGGTGAAGTAATTGGACGAAGCTCCTGTGTTGGCGCTCTTATCAGGTCTCCATGTATTTGACATTGTCTATACTTCTTTAAAAAGATGTATGAGTCTTTCTCTATTGTAGGCCAATAATAACCTAGTCTCATAATCTTATGGGCTAAAGTGGGACCACTCGAATGGGATCCGCATATACCCTCGTGCACCGCTCGCAAATTTGTTTGTGCTTCTTCAGCATTGAGACATCTCATTAGGGCATTGTCTAAGGTACGTCTATATAGGGTTTCTCCAATGATGGTGTAATTAGCTGACTTTCGAATGAAGGTTCGGCATTGGTCATTGGAAAAGTCTTGAGGTAAGGTTTGGTCTGTGAGATAGTCAAATATTTCTTTATACCAAGGAGACATAGGACCAACAATGGTACACACCATCGTAGTATCAGGGACATCATAGGCGGGGACCAACAACTGTTCAACCAGAAACTTGAACTTAGGCACGTTACTCAGAATATCCAACAAGGAACCCACGGTTGCCATTGCATCTGTAGCTCTATTATGAATGCATGGGATTTGTTGAAAAGTTATGTCATTGAAATACTACTTGAAACTATCAGCCATGCACTTGTAAGGGGCAAGCTTCTCATCCTTAGTCTCATAATCATCATTTACCTGTCAGATTACCAGTTGAGAATTGCTAAAGACATGTAGACTCTTTATCTTCCACTGTGCTGCCATTTTTAATCCCGTCACTAAGGCTTCATACTCTGCTATATTGTTTGTACAAGGGAAAGCAATCCTGAATGATTTAGGAATGGTATCACCTTGAGGTGTAACAAATAAGATACCCGCTCCTGAATCACGGTTTGTATGTGACCCATCAAAGTATAGTTTCCAATCGGTTTTAATGACAATGTTGAAGAGGAATTCATCAGGAAAATCTGCCACTAAGGGATGGTCTGCCTTCATAGGTGCATTGGCTAACTGATCTGCAATCACCTATCCTTTTATAGCCTTCCTCTTGACATATTGAATGTCATACTCGCTAAGTATCATAACCCATTTAGCCAATCGGCCTGCTGCCTTACTTAAGAGATATTTGAGTGGCTCAATCTTTGCAATTAACACTATTTGTCGATTGAGAATATAGTGCCGAAGTTTTTGGGTAGAAAAGACTACCACCAAACAGGCACATTCTATATTGTTTTAATTCAATTCATAGCCCACTAAGGTACGACTGATGTAGTAGACTGCTCTCTTATGACCTTGATCATCGTGTTGTGCGAGAAGATCTCCTAATGCCGAATGAGTTGCTGAAATGTATAAGATCAAAGGCTTTCCTTCTGTAGGTGGCATTAAGATAGGTGGAGTTAGAAAATAGTCCTTGATTTTCTGGAATTCTTCTTAGCATTTAGGTGTCCACACAAATGGTACTCCTTTCTTGAGTAGATGTTGAAATGGGTGTATTTTATCTACCAGTTCTACTATGAAACGCCTGATGGACTGTAATCTTCCCTGTAGGGTTCTAAGTTGACCAATGCTAACTGGAGGAGGCATTTCTATGATAGCTCTTACCTTCTCTGGATCTACTTCAATGCCTCTTCTAGAGATGATATACCCTAACAGTTTCCTTGATTTCACTCCAAAGACACACTTCTTCAAATTTAGCCTAACGTTGTAACTCTCTAGCCTATGGAATATCTTGTCTAAAACCTTCAAGTGATCTTCCCTTGTTTCTAATTTAGCTATAATGTCATCTACATAATCTTCCATTAGAGTATGTACAAAGTCATGGAAAATCGTAGTCATTGCTCATTGATAGGTAGCTCCTGCATTCTTAAGCCCAAATGGTATAATGTTCCAATAGTATGTGCCCCATGGACACATGAAAGCTATCTTGTGTTGGTCTTTAGTTATTATTTTAATCTGGTTGTATACAAAGAAACCATCCATGAAGGATAGCATCTCGTATCCTGATGTAAGATCTACTATCATGTCTATATTCGGCAAAGGGAAGTCATCTTTAGGGCATGCCTTGTTGATGTCCCTAAAGTCTGTACAAATGCGAATGCCCCCAGTTGATTTAGTCACGGGCACAAGATTTGATATCCAATCTGCATAGTCTATTGTCCTTATGAATCCTACATCCAAGAGTTTCTTAATTTCTGCCTTGACCAATAGAGCAATCTGCAGATGCATTTCCCTTAACTTCTGTTTGACTAGTTTAATGCCTGGCTACAATGGTAAATGGTACAATATTAGGTTTGGATCCAGCCCAAGCATGTCATAATATGATTATGCAAAGTTTATCTGTAGCTTTTGAAAGAAGTCCTTAAACTCAGGTTTTTTTGTCTCTATTAAAGAAGCTGCAAAATGCACCCTCTTAGGATTCTCTTTTGTACCTATGTTGACTTTAACAGATTCTTCTACTAGCATCGGTGACTTTTCCTGTTCAACGGGGAGAATATTTAAACCTTTATCCTTGGCTGCCTCTGGGAGGTTTTCGCCCTTGGATACGTCCTTTATTTTGACTGTTTCTTCGTCCAAAGGCGCCTTTCGGTTTTCACCTAGGGACTCATCATTTTTATTTTCATTGTCTTTTTTCTTTTTATTCTCATTTTTGTGACTAGAGGTGTAAATAGACTCCCCAAAATTTGCTTTGTCATCCAAGTCTACGGTAAAACCAGCTTTATGATCCCCTCTCGGTATGCCTTCTCTAAGTCCCATGAACTCAACAATTGCTTTGTCGTTCTCGAATGTATCTATGATAGGTGTACCTTGTTGATCCCAGTCGATAAGTTTGGGATATATAAGAGGCATGTCATCATCGAAGTTTTTAAAGGTAGCTGCTGACAAGGTGAATAATGAGTGGTTGACATGGTCACAGAAGTTTTGGACTAACTCATGCTTGGTTTTTTCCTGACAGGTAGGTAAACATTGATGTGGGACTATTGCAAGGGATGGGTCATCAAAAGATGGTTTATCAGGTGCCCAAGATGCATGATCAAGGGTTTCCCAATAATAGGTCTCCTGCCATTCTTGTTTAGACAAGTGCTTCCTATGATGGGGACTAGACGGTTTTGGTACAGATTTTATCTTTAGGTCCAATTCTCCAAATAGAGCCTCTATGTTCATGGTACTAGTAGAGGAAAGGGAATCTCATTCACAATCGCTTGATTCAGGAGATTCGGCAAAAACTGGAGGTTTGTCATAAACTGGGGGAAGTGGTTCTTGAGATATCTCAATGTTTGCGCAAGCACTCACTTCTTCTTGAAACAGTGACGAAGTACTAGGAAACCCAATTCTAAGTGGTTGACACCCTAGCCCTAGGTATTTCGGTCATGGGTAGACAGTGATCGGTTTTGTCCTTCCATTTTGATGTAGTCCTAACCCACTGTGCCCGTCATAGCCTTCATTTTGCATTATCTTAAAGCCTTTTCCATATTGGTCCTTAGCTATTTGAATAGATGGGGAGGGGTATTCATGTTCTTCTTGATACAACTAGGAATCACCTTGATCCACGATTTTTATTCACTTAGCTCTCCCCATTTGGTCAATGTCATTGTAGGGGGAACATGGAATATGACTACTGACTGTCTTCTATCTAACATGGGTAGGCCATATGCCTTAGGTGGAATCAGTTGACTGACACAGTATGATGCATTTATATGATATTCACCATAGCCCTTGTCTTGGATCTCAAGCTTAGGAGTAGTTGATGGAGGTGTGAATGAGATGGACTTAGCAAGACGTGGTGGGTCAATGTATTGGGATAAAGTGGATGATGAAACTTCTTGGTTAACAGGTACTTGTCATTGTGGAATTTCCTTTAGGCTTGTACAATACTCAAAAGGATCTGGATCACCATCAATTGTGATCTTTGTGCCATTATAATAGAATTTGAGACATTGGTGATATGTTGAAGGTACAACTTTCATTGCATGTATCCAAGGTCTACCTAACAACAATTTGTACAGAAGGGTGAGATCCAAGACTTGGAAGCTGGTGTTCATGATTATTGGGCCAATTCTGATAGGGAGTGTGACAACTCCTTTGGACGATCTTTCCTCATCATCATAAGCCTTGATGACTATACTCTTATAGGTATCTACGCAATCTTCTGAGAATCCTAATGCCTTAACCAATTTTAGGGTACACAGGTTCAAACCTGCTCCTTTGTCTACCAAGACTCATCTGACTTTGGTTTCATGGACTAAGACTTCAAGATGTAAGGGGTCATTATTATCAGACTTTTCTGTCGAGTAATCCTATTGGGAAAATGTGGCATGATGTGAGTTGGTTAGATACCCCACCATCTCTTTGAAACAATTGACATCCAAGTCAGTAGGGACATTTGTGTTCTGTAAATCTTTGTCGATAATGGCTCGATGCTCAGGTGACAAAGTCAATAGTTCCAAGATGGATATTTGCACGGGAGTTTGACTCAATTGATCAGGAAGGTTGTACTTGAACTTGGAAGCTTGTGTAGATGGCTCAAAAGAAGGACCCGAAATAGTAATCTTAGTTTTGTGTGTGTTTACATTACATTCTGGATGCTTCTTAATGATAATGGTGTTGACATGTTCATTTGCAGCTCAGAGGCTATATATGATCTTTCCTTTTTCATAGTCATAGTTGGTGTTTGCGTAATTGGCTGATGAATCGTTCTTAGGTCCCGAACTGGAGACTTTTCCTTTCATGTGGTCATGTAACGGGTCCTTAAAGACCTTATGATCACTGTTCTTGGTGTTTTTCTACCCACTGAACTCTATGGTTCCGTTCTCAACAAAGTATTGGATAATATTCTTGAGTTGGTGACATTGTTGTAGGTTGTGTCCTTTTATTTGATGATAGTCACAATGGGATTTGTCATCCCACCAAGAAGGTTTAAACTGTCCAAGATCATACTCCCTTGGTTCCAAATTTGATGAGATTTTGTTTAATCAACTCTTTGTAAATAACCTCGATCGGTTGTCCTAAAGGAGTAAACTCGCATGTAGGAAATCTTCTTTGAGGTCGTTGTTGTTGTGAATTTTGGAAATAGTTAGCTATTTGATCTAGACTATCCGTCATGTCTTGATTGGAGTTGTAACCTCTAAGTGTGA
>CM021102.1:413852485-413882890 GCA_007115665.2 Sequoiadendron giganteum | reverse complement strand
TTTCCATTTGTTTTTGAAGAGTTTGCATTTGGTTTTGGAGGACATCGACTTGTGTCAAGGACATGGTGTTGGCATTGTTTGGATCAATGAAGACGTTCTGATATGTCGTGTTTTGCGACGGGTTGTGATTTGGCGAGGGAATATATCTTGTCTAAATGGTCTGATTTGGGATAGGAATATCTCCTATCTGAATGGTCTGATTTGGTGTAGGAATATTCCCTGTTTGAATGGTTTGATTTGGGATAGGAATATATCCTGCTTGAATGGTCTGATTTCGTGTAGGAATATTCCCTGTTTGACTAGTCTGATTTGGTATAGGAATATTTCGCTTTTGATCTCTTACCAGTCGTGTTGGTGCCAAAGGGGTTGGATGAAGTTGCTCCTACCATAAATTGTAAACCTTGTGTTATGTTGAAAGGGGTTGTGTTTACAATTCACAATGTCTGAGTTGGTATGCCAGTTGGTATTGCTGCGGTGACTTGGGGAATAGAAACAATTGATGTCACTGTTTGCATTGGTTGGGTAGAAGTAGTTTTCAAAGTGTGAACATCAAATCTTGGTGGTAGTGTGGCACCTTCTACTTGAAACTTTGCTAGATAGCATTGGGGATCATTTTCCAAGCACTCATCCATGAAGGATGCAAATTCAGGATCTTGGATTACAACCTCTATGTCTTCAATAAAGACTCACCCATTTGTGTCTCTAGTGACATGTTTGTCCAGCAAAGGTTTATGTGGTTTCGCTTTCCTAGGTGGTTGAGTGCTGAAAGGATTAATAAATTCATTGGGGTCTAACATTTCTTTTTGTTTCTTTTGAGACCTTGTTTCGACCATGAAAAATTTGCTCAAAATGAGGTTATGCAGACTATGCCTACAAACCAATATGACCTATTTCTATGTTTTTTGGATTTTCTGACAATAAAGGATTTTGCTAAAATGATTTGTAAAAATAAGTATACTAAGATGACATATGGTAAGATGGACAATATGCAAAATCTCGTGTAGACTGTGACGGTAAATGATTCTAAAATGGGTATAACCTACCTCCTATGGAGTAAATGCATGCAAGGATTTGATTTGACCAAGGAACCTGATTATTTTCCAAACTAGACTTGTTGAGCTGAAAAGATTCACTAGATAGGATTAAAGTGACTAGGTTCAATGATTGTGACAAATCGGGACATGAACGTATCCAATGACGAGGAAAGTTACCTATTATGTGATATGCAATTTCCTAGGAAGTATCTATATGCATGCAACTTAGGATGACTATGACGAAGACGTTTACTGTGACTAAGACGTATATGACTCCTAATGGATTCAAGGTTTTTGAGAAAAATTATTGACAGTTTTTGTTCAAGGTTGATCTTTAAGAAAACAGAGGTAAAAATGGCAGTGATGTTTCGGACTTAGTTTGCAGTTTTTGGATGTTTTATGTTAATAGGCAAATGCGGTTCACCTAACAGTTGTGGTTCAAACTTTGACAGATGCAGTTTTTGACAGTGCATGCGGTGTTTATGATAGTTGTGTTCTTTCCTATGACAGATGCGGTGTTTCTGACAGTTGTGTTTTCTCCTATGATGAATGCGGTTTACCAATACACATGCGAGTTTTCCCAATCTGGACTTTGTAAACCTAATTTTCTGATAGACACTTGCGGCTCAAAACTTAATAGATGTAGTTTGCATGCACACATGCGACTCAAAATGTGATAGTTGCAACTCAAAATTACCAGACTGTAAAAGATGAAAAATTTTGACAAATAGATGCGACTTTTCCCCTAACATATGCGACTCGCTAATACAGATGCGGCGTTTAAACTAACAAATGCGACTCGGTTTTTTGACAGTTGAAAAGAAAAATTGTGAAAGTTATTTGACTGACTTTGTATTTTTGATCAAGATTTTGGCAAATACAGCAAACAACAAACACAGCAATCAATGTATTTTCATTTTTGTGATGAAAGGACTGTTAAGACTCGAAAAACATTTACAACCTAGGCTTTTAGGACAATACTTGTTGAATTCTTACTTGGATTTCTCCAACTATGCATATTTATGGTGGATGATTAGTAGCTTGGCCCCACTGGCTCCCCTCCATGGCACTCACTTATACGGGGAAGCCAAGCTACAGTAGCCATGAAACTCCCATGGCATACCTTTCAACTCTACACGTAAACCGTAAGATTGTAAGATGGCTTCACAGGGCCGACCCTGTTGCGCCAACAAGTAGGTAGGATTTTGGTAACTCTACAACAAGGTGTTTAATAAGGGCATTCCATTCATGGGACACTATCCAACGTCGGTGAGATTCCATTTTTGTCCATCTCATTGGAATAGTGTGTGTGATTCTTGGGCTTTCCCCAAGAATCCACTTTTGTATACCGGCTGGAAGTCGCTTCGCTTTAGCGTGCTATCGGTCTAAGTCATCTTGGGGTGAGTACTTTTTCCCACCAAGATAGGCCCAAATTCTAGAGTCAGTAACCATTTCTCTTACACTCAGGATCGCACGAATGCGCAAGGGGAGAGGATACTTCGATTACTAAATCGTGGGGTTCTAAACTAACAAATCAGGCACGAAAAACACTGGTGAATTTATTAAGCTCAAACGAGATTATTTACACTACCCAATAGAAGTTCATTTTAATCCACACAACAATTATCTATCTACCAAATGAAAATCTTGCTAAAAAGACAAAGGCATTAGGTCCTACATGCAAATTTGTCAGTAGTTCATTGTTTGTCTTTGGTTTTTTTATTGTCTTCTATGCTTCATCCTCCAAACACTTGTTATTCCACCTTAAGACAACTGTAACAAACATTAGCGAAAATCCAAATCACCTAAAAAGAGAAAATTGAAAATATGGATGCACGAAAATCAATAAAAAAATGAATAAATTTTACCAGCCAGATGTGGCTTTTGGAGCCACAGATGCGGTTCGATTGTTGACAGACAGATGCAGTTAATGGCGTATCAGATGCGGTTAAAAATTCGTTGATAGGCGGATGCGGGTTTTGACAGGCGGATGTAGGTTTTGATAGGTGGATGCAGTTAATGGCATAGCAGATGTGGTTCGTAATGACAGTTGCGTCGCTATTTTTGACAGATGCGGTGCGCCGTTCAAAAAACCTGCGAAAAACAAAAAATAGAAAGACGAAATTTGAAGCGTGTTCACGTCGGGTTCACTAAATGTAACTCAAATTTTTGGAATTGGGATGGATGCTATTGCTACAAAAGATTAAACATCAATTCTAATCTAAATAAAACAATAAAGAATGATACAAGCATGATTAATTTAAATAAATAAAACTAGAATGATCTCATTGAATATGCAACTACTTCCTTGATTTATCTCAATTGCCCTTCTCCCTCTTGATGTATCGTCATTCTTGCCCTCAAATATTTGTGTTTGAATGCAAGTATAACTTCGTCGAGTGTCTCAGCAAAATATTGAAGATTGTTTCTTCTCAAAATTATATGATTTCGGGAGGAGGAATAATGATAATGACAGGCCATTTTATAGATTTTGTGTTTTCAAACGATTGGCTCAGATTGAAAGAGAGATCGATGGACGAGATTGATGAATTCCATGTGATGAGTTATGTGACAGATGGAATGCAAGTTAGAACGTGAGTTCAACTGTAGGATAAAGACTAATTTTAGAACGTGAGTTAGAACATGAGTTCAATATCTTAATCTTCAAAAATAGAAGAAATAGACTTTGTATGCAAAAGCCAAAGTTAGAAGTTGAAGAATAAATGCATTTGAATGCAAATGGGAGTTAGAACTAGTTAATTGACTAGTTATGACGGAGAGTTCTCTCGCAGAGATAAACTGGTGTTTAACTCAAGAAATAACTGGAGAACTAAAAATAGATCTCGAGTCAGAAGGTGAGTGAATGATTTAGATAACTGAATGATAGAGGAATGTGACATAATTAATTAAAATATGAATTAAATGTTAATTTAATTCAACATTTGAAAATAAGACTTTAATTAAATAAATAAAGTAATTTATTTAATTTGACTGTTTGAAAAGGATAATATAAATAATTAAATAATAAATATTTAATTATAGATAAAGGGGTTAAATGAATAATTAAATAAAGATATTTAATTATAGTTGGAAAAGTATGATAAAGGGGTAATTAAATAATAAATTATTTAATTGATAGATAAAGGGGGAAGAATTAATTAGTTCGCAACATAATTAAATAAATATGATTTATTTAATTAATCAAGTTGAATAAAGGGTTATTTATGAATTAATGAATTAATTTAAAAGGGGTATTTAATTAATAGAGGAAATATGTGTTAGAAAGGTTAATTAAATAATTAACATTATTTAATCATGACAACAGACTATAGAAAATTATGTCGAATGTGTACTCGCAGGCCTAGACCAATTTTCAATATCTACATGATGAATGTATCTTCCTTGGATATTCTAATAGAAGAAAAACTTACATATGTTTCAATAAAATACTGATAAATATTGTAGAAAGCACAAATGTCAATTTTGATGAAGCAGTGAAGAATTTAATTGAAGTTAATAGATATGTATTTGATGAACCTGATTGTATAGAAGTTGAAGAAGTTGTGGAAGAACAACAAAATTAGAATGAAGAAGAAGAATCTTTGGTGGTGTCCCGAGAGACACCTAAATATGTACAAAAGAATCATTCAAAAGATCAAATCGATGGAGATAAGAGGAAAGGAGTATTGACAAGAAGTAGATGTTGCTACTAGTGAGATAAATTTGTGTTTACTTTCTGAGGTTGAACTAAAGACTGTAAGTGAAGCATGCAAAGATGATAATTGGATGAAGGCTATGAAAGAAGAACATATGCAGATTGAGAAGAATCAAACTTGGGAATTGGTCCCTAGACTGATAGATAAAAACATAATTGGATCAAAATGGGTATTCGAAAACAAGTTGAATGACAATAGAGAAGTAGTTACAAATAAAGAAAGGCTTGTGTGTAAGGGTTACTCACAAGTAGAAGGTATATATTTTTAGGATACTTTTACTCTGGTGGCAAGGATGGAATCTATTAGAATTTTTTTAGCATTTGTTGCTCATAATATTACATGGTCTATCATATGGATGTTAAGTCTGCATTCTTGAATAGTGAGTTAGAGGAAGAAGTCTACATCAAACAACCAAAAGGATTTAAATTGTCACATCAACTCGATATGGTTTGCAGATTGAAGAAATATTTATACAAATTGAAGCAAGATCCTAGAGCTTGGTATGCAATATTAGAAAAATATTTGATTCAAAAAAGGTACAACAAATAGTAGTTTATATTTTAAAATTTAAAATGAAAATATCTTCATAGTGATTGTATATGTTAATGAAAAATTATCTTTGGAGGAAATGAAACTATCTGCAAGATGTTTGATGAAGAGATACAAAATGAATTTGAGATTTCTATATTTTGTGAGATGAATTTCTTTCTTGGGCTACAAATTAATCAAATAGAGAAAGGGATCTTTATTTCACAATCAAAGTATGTAAGAGAAATTTTGAACAAGTTTGGGATGGATGGTTCCAAACAAGTATGCACTCCTATGGTAATTTTTTGCAAATTGGGTAAAGATGATAATTCAATTAAGGTTGATGAGAGAATTTAATACAGATCTATGATTGGTGGATTGTTATATTTAACTTCTACTAGACCAGATATCATGCATGTAGTTTGTCTTGTGGATAGATTTCAAGAAGACCCTAAGGAAACACATGTTGCTTTTGTTAAAAGGATATTTAGATATTTGAATGACACTCCAGATTATGTCTTGTGGTATCCTAGGGATATTGATTTTACACTAAGTGCTTATATAGATGCAGATTGGTTAGGTTGTGTAGATCACAGAAAAATTACAAGTGGTGGTGCATTATTTTTTGGTTGCAAATTGGTGGCTTGGTTAAGTAAAAAGAAAGATTTAATTTTCTTATCCATTGCTAAAGTTGAGTATATTGTTGCAGCATCTTGTTGTACACAAGTTTTGTGGATGAGATAAACATTGAAAGATATCAGAGTAATGTATGATGATCCTATTTCCATCTTCTATGACAATACAAGTGAAATTAACATTTTAGAGAGTTCAATGATGCACTCAAGGACAAAGCATATATCTATCAGGTATCACTTTTTGAGAGAAAAATTTCTAGAAAATAAAGTAAATCTTGAGTATATGCCTACAAGGCTCAATTTGGTGACATATTTACTAAGACTCTTCCTAAAGATACTTAGGGGTCATTTCCCCTCCTTTCTTGAACTAGGTGCATATGAAGATGCATCAATCTAGTGGGTATATGGATCTATCTTTCTTCTGGATGTAAGGAAGTTAAGGTAGCATAACAACTTCCTACACTAATCTTGAGACAAAAAAAATGAAAAACTTTACAGATCTTTAATAGTTACAAAAACTTAAACAAAAATATCATGCATACCACAACACAATGATTTACGTGGGGAAAACCATTTCGAGAGAAAAACCCCACACTCCAAAATCCATCCACTATATTATTCAAAAATCAAAAGATTACAATATACTTGTAGAGAAAGCTTCTAAAAAGAGTATCACCACCAAAGATCAAGAGACAACCCAGCTGCTATCAGACTCTGGGAAATACACACTCATGTACATACATCCCACCCACTTATAACAATCTTTTTGGAACCTTCTATAATTAGGGTTTACAAGGTCATTTTTAATTTGGTGTGTTAACGAAAAATATTTGATGAGTCAGTGAGAAAAAACCTTGACGTGTCAGGAGGGAAAAAACCTTGATGTGTCAACAAGAAACAAATCTTGACGTGTCAATGGGAAAAAACCTTGATGTCTTCCTACGAGTGTACAATATTTGCATTATCAGTCACCACCTATCAAAAATAAACCGTATATAATTTCAAGGTTGAGACACATTTTCCCAATACTAGATTGATCTTTTGGTGGCTACCTCTTAAGGGGAGTAGGTAGTGTCATGTGTTTTCATTGAAATAGTATTTTGTTCTCAATGTTAACGGGGAAATCAATGTAAGGTGATTTGGGACTCATACACCACCTTGGGTGTAGTGTACCGACACTCTGCTGATTCATTTCCACTGAGTTTATAGGTCTGATTTTGTTTCAGTTTAATCTCTCTCCTTTGTGCTTCTGAGTTTGTTGGCTAAATATGCTAATAAGGTACCAACAAGCATATACATACTAAGGAAATTCCAAATAAACTAAGCTATTGAAACCACTTGAGTACATTGCTCAATTTAGAGGCCAAATATAATTTCTTCATTACAAAATAAGATGATTACAACATATAGTTTTCATCCAATTCAAAACTAAGTATTTCATAAGCCATACTTTAACTTACAGCCAAACATCACTATGAATAGTCACTTGCTACAGTACCCGCGTCCAAAGAAGTGAACACAACTCTTGAGATCGGAACTTCTCCCAACCAAATCCAACATGGGAAGCTTCCTCTACCAAGGGCTCCCCTTTTTGGTGAGATTGCAGCCTCTTAGAAAATGAATTTTTTCTTATTTTGCTGATTGGAACCCTCATAAAAACACAGCTGGCTGTAGCTTTCAAAAATCAGTCCCAAATTGTCTCAAAACCGTACAGCTCTTGTATATTCGTGATTGGAGACCACGGAAACCGAAACCACTCAAAACCAAGCTCAAAACAACTTGCAAACCAGCAAGTAGATCTCCAAAAGAAGCAACCAAAATCTAACCATCAAGCAGCTCAAGAACGAAGAACAGAGCCCCACCAGGCTCACCCACTGCAAGAAATTAGGAAACCCTAGCTTCCTTCCTCCTCCAAGCTTCACTCCCAAGTTTTCAACAAGCTAAATCATTCATGCATGAAGAGGGTCAAAATTCTCCTTCTATTAATAATTTTTTGCATTAAAAAACACTATTCATAAAAGTGAGCACTATTCACTTAAGTTGTTTCATTTTTCACTTTATGAATGAATAGTAACTGAAAAATATAAAGTGACCCCTTCCTTTTAAAGACACATCGTCCCTAGGCCGAGGATGGTGAAATAGAAGGTGAGTATCATAAATTTAAGCACAAGTATCCTACCAAATGCAACAATTCACCTTGTCACCATATTCCAAAGACACATACTCCAAACTGACGACCAAGTGCCTGTCCAAAAAACCCTCTATCTAGAACTATTAGCCTACGAGGGTCAGGAAAATAGGCTAATCCCCCAACTCTGATGCTCGTGAAAAAGGGGACATTGCAGTCCACCCTCCCTGAAATTGCTTGTCCCCAAGCAATCTCTACTGCAAAGAAACCTCACTCCTCGGATGGCCGAAAAGAAGAACTAAAAAATGTCCCATCCATCACTGACTAACTCCGGAAGCACCAGCATAAATGCAACTACGCTAAATATTCTTGGATCCCAAGCCCAAAATGAAGGTTTGTTGTGTTTACCTTCCTCTGACTTTTGTTGTGCTCTACTACTCCCAACTTCATCATGCTATGAGCGGTGAAGTAACCCAATGGGACCCATCCAATATTCAGTACTAAACTTGTTACCACCTGGATCCCAAAACAATCTAAACTCACATCCATTTGTCATGCAGAGATAAGAATATCTAGAAGCATCCACTATGCCAAATCTCTCTACGTCCTCCGTTAAACACCCATGGATGCGATAACTAACCCAACCATCATGCCAACTAACATCACAGTCACTCTGTAATATTGTACCTGAATGTAATCCCTGTGACATTAAAGTAGCAACCCTTGTCGGATACATATTAGCATGGTGGATAACTAACTGCTGACCTTGCAAGTAATCCTTTGCAAACAACTGAGTTGGGTACTTGTGCAAAAATAAGAAATTCCTATTTAGGTTAGCAAACTATAATAATGCATAAAACCTAAAGATCCAAAGTTGGTAATGGAGTGCAAAGGAATAGATGAACAATCTTATAGATTTTCTTCATCCTCCATGACTAACCTCCATTACACCTCCTTAATTTGCTGAATATGATTGTTTGCCCTCAGATTTGTGAAGAGCAAGCCAATAGAGATGACAAGCCCTAAGCAAATATTGAAGGATTTGAAATGCCCTAGATGCAAACTATGCCCTACTACAAATAGTAAACATATACAACTTCTAAGCTAATATCAAATGAAAACCTAGATATGCTATGATAAATATGCTAAAATGATAAACTATGAAAATGTAAGCTGATCAAAACATGAAAGTGTAAGATGTGAGATGCCAAAATATGGAAATGCAAGATAACAAAACATGAAAATGCAAGATCATAAAATAGGAGAATGTAAGTTGTTCAAAATGAGACCAAAATTGCTCTTTTATAGAAGATGCAATTTTGTGTGAATGGCCAAGATTGAAATTTAGTAAATGCCCTAGAATCAATGGATGAGATTCAATAAAGTAACCCACAATTAGGGTTAGGGCAACATTAGGTCAGATTCAAAATGAAGGGTCAATATTGATTCTTTAGAGAATCAAATCAATGGTTGACAATGCATGTGACAAAAAGATTTCGGGCATGGAAAATGGAGTCGTTAGGGAATTAAATAATTTATTTAAAATTATTTAAATCAAGAGGGAATGTTGACTTTTCGAATTAAAAAACTATTTTAATTCAAAAAGTGTGGGGTCATGTGACAATAAATAATTTAAATTAAATTATTTACTAAATGAGGGTATTTAAATGAGAATTATTTTAAATAAATAAATTTATTTAAAATGAGCACAATAAAAGAGGGGGAATTAAATAATAAAATTATTTAATTTGGGTGCTGGGACTTATTTAAAATAAATAAGATTTAGAAGAAATTAAATAATAAAGATATTATTTAATTTAGAGGAATGTGAAAAATAGAACTTTTTAAATTAAATATAATAATTTAATTCAAAGTTTAGGAGAGTTGACCAAATTAAATAAATAAAATTTATTTAATTTAGGAGAGAAGAGGCTAATGAATAATTAGATAATTAAATATAATTATTTAATTATAGTGGAAGGTGGATTAAATAAATAAGAATTTATTTAATTTTAGGAAGAAGAGGACTTAATTAGTGACATAATTAAATAAATAAATAAATTTATTTATTTAATAATTAGGAAGACATAAAGGGGTAAATAAATTAAGAAATTTATTTGATTATAAGAGGATATTTAGACAATTAGTGACGTATTAGATAAATAAATAAAACTTATTTATTTAATAATCAAGAAGAATAGAAAGGGACATGAATTAATTAAATAATTAAGAATTATCTAATTAATAATTAGAAGTGAGTTAGGGACATAATTAAAATGTCCTAATTAGGGTTAGAAGAAGAGCCTAAGGGTCTAGGTCATTTTTATGTGCCTACATTTGCCCCTCTTTGTCATAATGCAGCCTATCGCATTGTGGCAAAGAAAATAAGTCAAACATATGCCCCAATGCAAAATAGGACGAGGAAGAATGACGAGGAGGGTTGCGGTATGCCCCCTCAAGAGGAAAGACGGGTTCCAAGAACATGGGTATGCTCTCAAAATGGATGAGAAGACCAGAATATGAAGAGACAAAGAAATGTTAGTCAGAAAAGATATGGATGATGATATGGATGCAATGCCTATATGAGATGCATGTTAGTTCCTAGATCAAATCCTTCAACATATTACCATAGGACTTTAATATTTATTGCTCTTTTAATTATCATTGGGCAGATTATTGTAATGGCCAACAAACACCATGATATGACATAAATCTAGGTGTGCAAGGTCGTACCATCACGTAAGACAAGCAGTCATAGACAAGGATGATCATGACTCATACTAAGAGCGCAATTGCCCCAGTCTTTTTGTCATAACCAACCACAAGCAGAAAAGACAAGAAGGACAAACCATGAAACATCGTTGCTTCTCTAAATCCTGTTTCTAGGACATCCTCGAGAAACTAGCAACATGATTGCCAAAAGAACGAAAAATAAAGCCACCATCATGATACATCATTGTTTTTCTAAATCCCATAGTCAGGACATCGCTGAGAAACTAGTAAGATGAGTGTCAAAAGATGAGACAATCATCATGAGACGTCACTGTTTCTCTAAACCCTGTTGTCCGGATCTCGCTGAAAAACTAGTAACATGATGAAAAAGCCAAAGATAAGTGCCATGTATTTTCCAAGTGTTGAGCGATATCAAATTCAGGAAGGACACATCCTGAATGACGTTGATATCCCAGAGATCAATTCTCGAGGTTTAGGAGAATCCACCAAAATGGCAGATGATGAGGACAATGCTTAGGAAGGACACATCCAAAAGCATAAAGAAATGATGAGAGTTTCTCTTCAGAAGGACACATCTGAAGAAGAACACAAAGCTTTACGAGGTTAAAATGTCTTGATAGAGTTGATTACATGCCATTGTTGACATGCTGAAATTGACTGAGATTGTAGATGAAACAGATTGTTGAAAGATTGCTTGCTCGGGATTGATGGAAGATTTGCTCGATTTGAAGATAACTTGACGTGTGTGGAAACATTGTGCCATGAACCCTAATGGACTCACCTAGTGTGGCCTCAGGGGCTCATCGATTGATTTGCCTTGCCTACATTGTATACACAGAGACCTCGTAGTTCGACGTGACCAATGATGTTGTCCAAAGGACAAAAGACTGAAACATGATTTTATTTGACAAACCTAAAGACTAACCTAAATGTCTCGGGGATTCAAAGATGAATCTTGCCTACGTAGTAAATGTGTAGATACAACGTAGTTCGGACAAGGATGATGACTGAAATGACATGATCAGATTGACCCTATTTTTGGGATTTTAACACTAATTTGGATGTTTTTGGATTTTGACAGGACTTTTTTAGATTTTTAGGATTTTTTCAAGACTTTTAAGAATGCAGGATCATGCGTAGTACCCATTGTAGTTGCATGAAAAGATCTTGCCCCTAGACAGGTCAGGGAATGCCCAAGTTCAATGATATGGAAATAGGTAGATGTAAGGTAAAGGCAAGGATATGCAAGGAATGATGTCAACCAAATGTTAACCATGGTCGGAATTGACAAGACTTAGGATGAATGTCGTGAATGTGTCAGGCCTTTGTGATTATGACAAATGGATAAAGGTCGATTTGAGTGACAGTAGATGGCGAAGCAATGATCGACTATGCATGGCGCCTATTTTCCAGGTTTTCACCATGGTACCTATCCAAACTGCCTATTTGCCAGGTTTTCACTATTGGATGAATTCATTTCTTTTTTCTATTTTTGTCATTTTTTGATTTTTTTTGTATTTTGTTTTGTATTTTTCAAATTTGTTTGTATTTTTAGGTTTCTAGCCAAGCCCTCTGATGCTATGTGTAGAACTTTCTCAAATGTAAGCTGTTGATAGGCTCTGTCAGTTGTTCTCCATTGGGTGTGGCTAACTGATAAGCTCTGGAACCAAATGCAACAGTAATGATATAAGGACCAAGCCAATTAGCCTCAAACTTACTAGGCTTTTCACGGTCTGCCTGATTTCTAGGGTTTTGCATGAGAACCAAGTCACCGATTTCAAACTTTCTCACCATGACTTTTTTATTGTAACTCCGACAAAGACGATTTTGATATGCCTGTAGATGATTCAAGGCATTTTGTCTTCTTTCTTGTAGCATCTCTAAATCATGTAGGCGAGTGTGTCTGTACTCTTCATCATCAATCATTCCTTTCAAAGAGACGTGAAGAGAAGGAATTTCGACCTCGATGGGTAATATGGCCTCAGATCCGTAGACCAGGGAAAATGGAGTGGCTCCAGTGGGGGTGCGGATGTTGGTTCGGTATGCCCATAAAGCAGGATTGAGTTGTAGGTGCCAATCTCGACCAGCGTCATTGACAGTCTTCTTCAGAATGCGAAGGATTGTTTTGTTTGATGCCTCAGCTTGACCGTTACCTTGTGGGTAGTATGGAGTGTAAAAATGGTGTTGAATGTGGAATCGCTCACAGAGTTCACGAATGTCCTGATTAATAAATGGACTGCCGTTGTCTGTGATGATGGATTGTGGGACACCATACCTACAAATGATGTAATTTAGGATGAATTTGGATATTTTTTTACTGGTGATGTAGGTGAGAGGGACGACTTCAATCCACTTAGTAAAATATTCAGTGGCAGTGATTATGAACTTATGGCCATTTGAAGAGGATGGATGGATCTTTCCCACGAGGTCGAGTCCCCATTGTGCAAAAGGCCATGGAGAAGTGATTGGTCTCAATTCCTGTGCAGGTACATGAATCAGATCATTGTGCACCTGGCATTTCCGACATGTTCTAACAAACTAGAGAGCATCTTTTTCCAATGTCGGCCAGTAATACCCAAGTCTGGTGACTTTCCTAGCTAAAGTTGGACCACTCGAATGAGATCCGCATATACCCTCGTGTACTTCTCGTAAGGTCGTTTGGGCTTCATCAGTGTCGAGACAGCGAAGAAGGGTGTTGTCAAAGCCATGACGGTATAAGGTATCACTGACAATGGTATGTCTAGCCGCTTTTCGGATAAAGGATTTTCGTTGGTTATTGGATAGGTTGGGTGGAAGGGTTTGGGACTTAAGATAGTCGTATATGTCTTGATACCAAGGTGAACTGGGACCAACAATCTCGCACACCATTTCTGACTCTAGAACCTTGTATGCAAGCATCAGTAGCTATTCCACTAAGAATTCAAATTGTGACACATTCTTAGGGATGTCTAGGAGAGATCCAATAGTAGCCATTGTATCGGCCGCCTTATTCTGTGTTCTTGGGATTTGCTCAAATGCAATTATTTTGAAATATATTAGGAAACTATCCACCATTTTCTTGTAGGGAAGTAACTTCTCATCTTTTGTGTCATAGTCATCATTGACCTGGTTGATGACCAGTTGAGAATCTCCGAATACGAGCAATGTCTGGATTTTCCATTTAATTGCTATCTTGAGACCTATGACCAATGCCTCATATTCTACCATATTATTTGTACAAGGGAAAGCAATCCGAAATGATTTAGGGATTGAATCCCCTTGTGGTGTAATAAATAATATGCCCGCTCCTGAACCGTGACCAGTGTGGGATCCATCAAAGTATAGTTTCCATGGTAAGGTAGGTTCTATGTGAAAGATAGACTCATCAGGAAAATCAGTAACCAATGGATGAGTTGCTTGAATTGGTGCATCTGCCAGCTGATCTGCTATTACTTAACCTTTTATAGACTTGCGCTCTACATACTGTATGTCATACTCGCTTAATATCATGACCCATTTCGCCAAATGGCCTGTCAATGCTGCTCGACTCAAGAGATATTTTAATGGGTCAATTTTAGCTACCAAATGTGTTTGGTGGCTTAGCATATAGTGTCTTAGTTTTTGTGCCGCAAAAACAACTGCAAGGCATGCTCTTTCAATTGTTGTGTAGTTGAGCTCATATCCAATTAATGTGCGGCTGATGTAGTAGATGGCTCTTTCTTTTTCTTCATGGTCATTTTGTGCCAATAATGCCCCTAGTGCATTTGTCGTTGCGGAGACATATAGGATCAAAGGTTTTCCCTCAATAGGCGGCATTAACATTGGTGGTGTTAATAGATATTCTTTAATTTGGTCAAAGGCTATGTTGCATTTATCTGTCCATACAAAAGGATTGCTTTTGTGTAGCAGATATTGAAATGGTTGACACTTGTCTGCCAATTGTGCAATGAAGCAGCGAATAGACTGCAATCTACCCTGAAGTGATCGCAACTCACTGATCCCTTTTGGCGAAGGCATATCTAGAATTGCTTGTCCTTTTGCGGGATCAACTTCAATGCCTCTTTGTGAAACTATGTAGCCCAACAGCTTGCCGGAAGTGACTCCAAAGACACACTTCTTCGGGTTCAAACGAACCTTGTACTCTTCTAGCCATCTGAAAATTTTGTCTAAGACCCTGAGATGATCCTTCCTTGTCAAGGATTTTTCCAATAAGTCATCGACATAATCTTCCATTAAGATGTGCATCATGTCATGGAAGATTGTGGTCATAGCCCTCTGGTATGTGGCTCCTACATTCTTTAGGCCAAAAGGCATGACATTCCAATAGTATGTTCCCCATGGGCAGGTGAATTCCATTTTATGTCGATCTTCTGTTGTAATTCTGATTTGATTATATCCTGAGAAACCATCCATGAGGGATAGCATCTCATACCCTGTCGTGAGATCAACAATCATGTCTATGTTTGGTAGGGGGAAGTCATCCTTGGGGCAAGCCTTGTTCAGATCCCTGAAATCCGTGCAAATACGGATTTTTACTTTTGGCTTTGTAACAGGAACAATATTGGATATCCAATCAGCATAGTCTATTGACCTTATGAACCCAGCATCTAGTAATTTCTTTAGTTCAGCTTTTACCAGGAGTGCAATTTGTGGATGCATCTTGCGCAACTTTTGTTTAACTGGTTTGATTCTTGGGATGAGAGGAAGATGATGTAGAACCAATTCAGGATCAAGGCCTAGCATGTCAGCATATGACCAGGCGAAGTTAACTTTCCTGTCTATGAAGAATTGTTGAAATTCGGGTTTTTCTTCCTCTGACAATGATGCGGCCAAGAGAATCATTTTGGGATTCTCTGGTGTGGCTATGTTAACTTTCATTGTGTCTTCAATGAGCATAGCTGATTTTTCCTGTGTTACGAGAAGAAAGTCCAATCCTCCATCCTTAGGCGCCTCAAAGAGGTTTTCACCTTCGGATACGTCCTTTATTTTTACTATTTTATTGTCAAAAGGTGCCTTGTGGTTTTCATCTAAAGACGTTTCTTTTTGTATCTTATTTCTTGTATTTTTGCGACTGGAGGATTGCACAGTCTCCCTGAAGTAACCTGCACAATCTAGATCAATGGAAAACCCTACTTTGTGATCTCCCCATGGTATGCCTTCTCTGAGTCCCATGAATTCTGCTATGGCCTCATCATTTTGAAACATGTCCATTGCTGGTGGCTCTTGTTGGTCCCAGTCGATCAGTTGTGGATAGATAAGTGAGATCCCATCGTCGGTGTTGGTAAAGGATGGGGATGATGTGGAAAGTGTGGCAACTGAAGCCTCAAGTGTGAAGGCAAAGTTGTCAATTTCCACTTTCGTGTATGATGCAATGGATGGTCCATATTCCGAGTCGGATGAATCGAATTCAAAGTCATAATATGGGATAAAATTGTCAACATTGTGACTAGTAGTAGGCGTTTCAGAAGCATGGATGATGGGCTCAGATAGGTTAGGCTCATGGGTGGGTTCAGGAATGGGGTGGGGTGATTCATGTATTGTCGATGACATTTTGTGTTCCTCTAGATTCCAAGGAATGCTCGCCCATTTCTTGTCTTTAGAATGTCGGTCAATAGGGTCAATGTTATATTGTTGGTAGAATTGTTCTTCAAAGGAAGTTTGGCCAGGTTCTAAGAATAGTTCATCAATGTCATAGTCACTGACGATTTTGTCAAATCCCCATTCCCATTCATTTGAGTCTGTTTCAGTAAGGGATTCTTCGCATGTCTCAACACTTTCAGTAACCGTTACATCCTTACTTGAAAATTCATAGGTACTTTGATCCCCAGTTCTGAGTTGTCCAAACCCTAGCCCCATGTATCTCGGTTTTTCCTTTATTATAATAGGCTCTCTCTTTCCATTGTTGTGTTTTCCAAGACCACTTGTGTCATCGAAACCTAGGGCCTTGCATATTTCATAGCCTTTTCCATAGAGATGTAGTGGTAAGGGAGGCAACTCTTCTGGGTCTTTGTAGATCCAGTTAGCTATGTCGTCGATGACTTCATTACCCACATCGCCCCATAGTGTGAAAACACTTTTTGGTGAGACGTTGAAAGTTGTTTTGGGCTCAATTGCAAAACATGGTCTTCCATAGACTTTAGGTGGCTTAGGTATTGTGGTGATACAATAAGCCGTATTTAACTTGAACTCTCCACAGCCTAGGTCCTGGATCTGTAAATCTTTACTTGGTATAGAGGCCGATGAAGATGGTGTGGTAGATGATGATGGAATGGATGATTTTGTGAGTGTGGACGGGTTGATATATTTAGATGAAGTGGAAGTGGAGGCCTCCTGATTGATGGGTACCTGATGCTCAATGGTGGCTCGCAGGTTGGTGCAATATTGGAATGGATCAGGATCTCCTGGAATAGTGATCTCGGTACCCTCAAAAGGGAATTTTAGGCATTGGTGGTATGTGGATGGAATGGCCTTTAGAGCATGAATCCAGGGTCGACCAAGTAAGATGTTGTAGTGTATATCACGATCCAGGACCTGGCATGTTGTGTCTATGATGACAGGTCCTACCTGTAGAGGAATGGTAATAACGCCTTTAGAAGTGCGTTCTTCATCATCATATGCCTTGATGACGATGCTCTTGCTAGCATCTACACACGCATCTGAAAAACTGAGAGCTTTGACCAATTTTAAGGAGCAAATGTTCAATCCTGCTCCGCCATCTACTAGGACTCATCTGACCTTGTGTTTGTGGATGAAAACCTCTATGTGAAGGGCATCATTATGTGACAGTTTAGGTGAGGAATAGTCGATGTCTGAAAAGGTGATGTGATGAGGTGAATTTAGGTATTCGACCATAGTCTCAAAGTGGTTGACATCAATGTTGGTTGGAATGGATGACGTTTGTAGGACTTTATCCAAGATGGCTTTATGTATGGGTGAAATACGGAGTAGTTCGAGAATGGATATCTGAGCAGGTGTTTTATTTAGTTGCTCAATGAGGTTGAACTCTAGTTTGGGTGTTGATTGTCTAGCAGATGGACCAGGTATGGTGATCTTAGGTTGACATGCCAAAGGACCTGGGATGGTGACCTTGCCTTTGCAGGTGGTGACATTGCATTCTGGGACTTTTTTAATGGTGATGGTATTAACATTCGTATCTTCATCAGCAGCGCGAAGATTGTTAACATCGGGGTAACTATATGTAAAACGGGTGGTATTGTAGGTCGAACAGATGCAGTTGGCTTGATTATTGGTATTCATTGTGCCAGATGATGAAGCTTTACCATGATCCTATAATGGGTTTTTGTGTATAGTATGATTTGCATTAGATGTGAAGGATTGACCACCTAGCTCAATGGTGTGGTTCTCAATGAGGTCTTGCACCAGATTTCGCAATTGACGACAAGAAGATGTTTTGTGCCCTTTGGCATGGTGGAAATCACAAAATGCGTTATCGTCCCACCATGCTGGTTTGAATTGACCAGGGTCATATGGTTTAGGATCTTCCAATGTTATGACACCATTTTGAAGGAGTTTCTTCAAGACAACTTCAATAGGCTCACCCAAAGGGGTGTATGTACGTTTTGGGAATTGTCGTGGTTGATGCAACTGCCTTTGATTATTTTGAGGAGTATTGTGTTGGATAGCATTTGCAGTTGGTGTTGGGGTAGTCATAGGTGTGTTTTGATTTTGTATGCCTGTGATGGTGAGTACATGACCTGTTGTATTGATGGTTTTGGCATCAACCACACCGTCATTAGTGATATGCTTGTTCTTAACCCAGTATTTGGTTTTGTCGTTTGAGCTACTTGGGTTATTATTTGTGGTGGCGTTGATGGTTTTGCCACCATATTTCAATTTGTCTTTAGCGATTAAGGCTTTTTCAAGTTGGACACCTTTTTCAACAAGATCAATAAAAGTGGTGCAACAATGGACCTGTAATCCATACCTTAGAGGTCCAAGGAGAGTTTGTACAAACATGGTTACTTTCTCCTTTTCAGGTATTTCTATCGGACACCTACTTGCTAAGGTTCTCCATCTTTGAAAGAATGGAATGAAAGTCTCTCCTGCATCCTCTTGGGTAAGTTTGCATAAGGAGGCAATGTCAATGTCTGTGTCAATGTTATAGGCATAATTTTCAACAAATTTGTTTGCCAATTCATCCCATGTTTTGATTCCTTTAGGCAATAGTGAGAACCACTCTAATGCATGACCTACAAGGCTTCTTGAAAAGAGTCTCATGAGATAGGTTTGGTCATATGCAATGTCAATGCAACTAGTGGTGAATTCTCTTATGTGTTCAATAGGGTTCATCTTGCCTTTGTATTTAGGAAAATGAGGTACCACATATCCATGAGGAAAGGGTGGCGTATACAATGTTGTGTCAAATGGATATGGACACAAGTCATGTGACATGTAAGATTTTTTGTTGGACTATTGCAAGGTCTCTACTTGTGTTTGAAGAGCAGCAAGTTGGAGTGTGAGTGCTTCCACAATGGGGTTGTTGGTAGCATCACACATGTTAGTGAGAGGTATGGATTGGTTGCCCACTTGTTGTGATGAGATGTGTTGGTTTTGAATGCATTGTTGGTGAGCAAAGTGAGTGTTCTGATTGTGTGGTTGTTGAAAATGGGTGTATTGATGGGGATTATGTTGTTGTGTATGCACTTGTGTAGCATATGTGGGGATTTGAGATCCTGCCATGTTGGATTGAATTTTTGGGCCTTGTTGACTTTGAGTATGTTGATGTCCAAATGGAGTAAAAGATTGGGTGCCTTGATTTCCTTGTCCAAATGAGAAATTATGGCCTTGATTAGTGTTGGTGTTTTGTCTCAAAGGAATGCTAGTATGAACCTGTGAATAATTAGGTTGGGGTCCTTGAATGGTAATTCTTCATTTATTTCTCCCAAAAGGATTCAATGAGTTAGTTGCCATAGTATTTGAGGGGCCTCCTAATAGGTTTGTTGATGTACCCATGGAATTAAATGAAGTTCCAAAGAGGTTTGAGGTAGTTGCACCCATTGTTGATCCAAATGTTTGTGAAGGAGTAGTAGTTGTTTGCTGGGGGATGAATTGTGATGTGGTGTTGTTTTGGGTAGATGATCCTCCAATGGATGTTGTGTTGGTTGTGGTAGCTGCATTGGTTGTGGTAGGAGTATGACCAAGGGAGGTAGTATTGATGGTGTTAATGGTGTTTTGTGGAGAGGCTCCCATGGAAGTATTGTGTGATTGGTGATTTGGAGATGTTGCTCTAATAGTGTTGAGGTCAAATCCTTTTGGTAACTTAGCCCCTTGGTCAAGTAGCATGGCTAAATATTTGGATGAGTCATTTAGGATTAATTCTTCCACAAAAGAGGCCACTTCTGGGTTTTGGGCAGCAGCTTGTATGTCTTCTTCAAAAACTTGTCCATTTTGGTCCCTACGGACAAATTGTTCAAAGGGATTGTGTGGAATACATATCTCACTAAAAGGATTGATTGTAGAATTTCCCATGTCATTAGAAAGAGTGTTCATGTTACTAGGGAATAAATTCATGTCATTGGTGAAATTGGTAAAATTGGGGTCTTGACCAAAAGAATCCATGAGTCTTTTCTTTTTTTGTAATCTAGTTTCAACCATAAAAAGTTTTGCTCAACTTTGGGGTGATGAGGGATAATGAGTGATAATGACCTAAATATGACACTATGTTTTTGTGTTTTGAGAATGAGGAATGTTGTGAAATGAAAATGGGAGATGAAAGGTTTGTGGATGCAAATGGTATGACACTAAAACGAGGAGACTAATGATATGCAAACTAAATGGAGCCTAAGATGCACTTACTATTGAGAAATCTAAAGAAATGACTACTTGACCAAACAAAGTGTTTGCAATGTTTCAGGTTTGGAAAATCAATGGACCATAATAAGACTAAAAGAGGACAAAGTAAAGTTTCCACACTAGACTGTTGAGTGGGAAACAATTCACAAAACTTTTGACTAAATGACTAAGGGTGATTGGGTCCAATGATAACCTACTTTTGAAGACAAAGTCTTGACAATGGATGGTAAGGAGTGTATTCCTAAAATCTGCAAAGTGAGTGTCTAAGGAGATGGTAAAACTAATAATGCAACTAGTCAAATGCAAATGGAAACCTATGGTGATCCTAAGAATGCCATCTATAATGTCATGATGAGGGAAGTTGAGCAAATCAATGTCTAGTTTGACAGAAACAAAAAAGGACTTGATGAAATTTGCAAAGATTTGTTTCAATTGGAAAAGTTGTTTCAGATTGTTGCAAGTTTGATGTTTGTTTGTCTCAAAGCAGTTGGCAAATACATGGTGTTTGTAAAAAAAAAATCAACCACATAGAAGTCATTTTACAAAATCTTATGGCTGCAAGGACAATATTCTTTTGGATCCCACTAACTGCATATCCTTAGCGGATGAATTCAGAAGCTTGGCCCCACAGGCTCCCCCTTACAGTGCACTCACTTCTCAGGGCAACCAAGCTTCCAACCTCCATGAAACTCCCATGGCAGATTGATCATCTCTACTAAGAACTACGCAGGTGCAGGTGTCATCACAACGACTGTTGTTGTACCAAAGAATAGAAGGTTTTTGGCTTGCTAAAACAAAGGATTTAATTTGAGCACCCGTTCGAAAGGCCACGCGAGAGGCATTATCATCCCAGTCTGCAGAGGTTACATTCTACAGGTTTCGACGCACCACAAGGGTACTGGGGAATCATATGCTTGTCCGCAGGAACTTTCGTAATGTTAAGTTTTCCTTAACATTAAAATTTATATACCGGTTGGGCGTCACTTGGCTTTAGCGCGTTCCCAATTTGAGTCGCTTTGGGGTGAGTACTTTTTCCCACCAAAGCAGGCCCAATTTCTATGGTTCAACAAAAGCGAATTAGAGTATTCATAGTTCAATCGATCCTTGTTTAAAAACAAGAAGTGAAAACATGAATACCCTAACTCACACTCGCATGGTGTTCATTTTAAGCCCAAATCCAAATGTGTTGACAAACATAAAAAAAAACATGGAGTTCATTTTAACCGTTTGTAGTATTTGTCAAAACATGGGGTTCATTTTAACCATTTGTAGTGTGAGCTAACTAAAAGTTCATTTTAACCCAATGCTATGAAAATGTAGATTCATTTTAAGCCAATGAGTTGTAATGCAAGTTGTGTTCTTTTTAGCCCAATGAGTACACATGCATGTTCATTTTAACCCATGAATGTAAAATGCAAATTTTTCTAAGATTTGTGAAATAAACAAGAAAAATGTTAGACTCCTCGCCACAAGCTGCAAACAAAAACAAAAAAAATCAGTAACCCCAAAATCTTTAAAGTACCATGTAGAAAAAAGTGTTTTCTCTAACCATAATTGAACTAGTGTAAGCCCAATTCCTAGAGTCAATAATAGTTTCTCTTACACCTAGGATCGCACAAGTGCGCATGGGGAGAGGATACTTCTATTATTGATCACTAATATTAGAGGGTTGGCTAGTCAACATAAATCTTATTTTTTGAACTAGTTTTTGCATCAAAATTAAAAACACAAAAATTACACCCCTGCTGAAATTCAAAGAGATTTTCAAAAATGTAAAGAAATCTAAAAACTTCACTGTTTTGCATCCAAAATTATTTTTTTATGAAAAATCATAAAAAAAATTATTAAAAATTAAAAACAGCTTCAAATTTTTTTATTTTTTTACTGCAGGTGTCTAACATCATTCCAAACCTGCAAAAAAAAAATTGTGAACAGATCTGCAAAATTGTGTGAGATATAAGTCAATCTTTGTAAAACCCTAATTTTTAAAGATCTATTTTTTGTCAAACTATTCTGCAAGAAAATTAAAAACATAAAACATAGACCCCTATTTAAATTAAGAGAGCTTTCCGAAACTATAAATAAATCTGAAAAAATCACTAATGTGCTCTCACAATTGATTTTTCATGAAAATAACCACAAAAATTATAGAAAATTGAAAACAACTCCAAAAATTCTGATTTTTGGACGGGAAGCTCTTGACATTTTCTGCAACCTGGCAAAAAACATTTGTCCGAAAATTTGAAGCTGTTTGAAAGATATGGTTGAATCTTTGAAAACCAGGGTTTGATCTCCAAACTAGTTCAAAAACCTGCAATAAAAAGCCAACAACACCTGCAACAAAAGATCCAACTCCAAAATTCCTCAAACTTTATTAAAATATGTCAGGTTCACCAATGTAACAATGAGAAATTCCTATTTAGGTTAGCAAACTATAATAATGCATAAAACCTAAAGATCCAAAGTTGGTAATGGAGTGCAAAGGAATAGATGAACAATCTTATAGATTGTCTTCATCCTCCATGACTAACCTCCATTACACCTCCTTAATTTGCTGAATATGATTGTTTTCCCTCAGATTTGTGAAGAGCAAGCCAATAGAGATGACAAGCCCTAAGCAAATATTGAAGGATTTGAAATGACCTAGATGCAAACTATGCCCTACTACAAATAGTAAACATCTACAACTTCTAAGCTAATATCAAATGAAAACCTAGATATGCTATGATAAATATGCTAAAATGATAAACTATGAAAATGTAAGCTAATCAAAACATGAAAGTGTAAGATGTGAGATGCCAAAATATGGAAATGCAAGATAACAAAAGATGAAAATGCAAGATCATAAAATAGGAGAATGTAAGTTGTTCAAAATGAGACCAAAATTGCTCTTTTATAGAAGATGCAATTTTGTGTGAATGGCCAAGATTGAAAGTTAGTAAATTCCCTAGAATCAATGGATGAGATTCAATAAAGTAACCCACAATTAGGGTTAGGGCAACATTAGGTTAGATTCGAAATGAAGGGTCAAGATTGATTCTTTAGAGAATCAAATCAATGGTTGACAATGCATATGACAAAAAGATTTCAGGCACGGAAAATGGAGTCATTAGGGAATTAAATAATTTATTTAAAATTATTTAAATCAAGAGGGAATGTTGACTTTTCGAATTAAAAAACTATTTTAATTCAAAAAGTGTGGGGTCATGTGACAATAAATAATTTAAATTAAATTATTTACTAAATGAGGGAATTTAAATGAGACTTATTTTAAATAAATAAATTTATTTAAAATGAGCACAATAAAAGAGGGGGAATTAAATAATAAAATTATTTAATTTGGGTGCTGGGACTTATTTAAAATAAATAAGATTTAGAAGAAATTAAATAATAAAGATATTATTTAATTTAGAGGAATGTGAAAAATAGAACTTTTTAAATTAAATATAATAATTTAATTCAAAGTTTAGGAGAGTTGACCAAATTAAATAAATAAAATTTATTTAATTTAGGAGAGAAGAGGCTAATGAATAATTAGATAATTAAATATAATTATTTAATTATAGTGGAAGGTGGATTAAATAAATAAGAATTTATTTAATTTTAGGAAGAAGAGGACTTAATTAGTGACATAATTAAATAAATAAATAAAGTTATTTATTTAATAATTAGGAAGACATAAAGGGGCAAATAAATTAAGAAATTTATTTAATTATAAGAGGATATTTAGACAATTAGTGACGTATTAGATAAATAAATAAAACTTATTTATTTAATAATCAAGAAGAATAGAAAGGGACATGAATTAATTAAATAATTAAGAATTATCTAATTAATAATTAGAAGTGAGTTAGGGACATAATTAAAATGTCCCAATTAGGGTTAGAAGAAGAGCCTGACGGTCTAGGTCATTTTTATGTGCCTACAACTTGCAGCCTCTAACCCCATCCTCTGAAGATGGCAAACTCCCATCCCACAATGGATGGTATAACACTGGATCCAATCCACATCGATGCATCATCAAGTCCTCCACGTGTGGATCAAAAGAAACATGATGAGCACTCATCACTGTGTAGTTGCGATAGAATGCTCCAACCTCGGTGAATGTCTCATCACTAGCAATACTGGAATCAGGCAGCTGATCACTCTGACTTTGAAGCATAACAAGTTGGCATCCAAAATCAACTGCATGGAATGAGGTAATAAATTTGCTTCCATGAGAGGGAAACAAATCCACATGAGAGTCATACTCCCAACCAGATGACACTTTGCAAGTCCCCTGTGGAGATGATGGAGTAGCGTCATTTACTAACACACAACTCTCTAGAGAATCCACCACAGCCACACAAGAGCTATCAGTTATCGGACCTGCGTCATCTATCATAGTACTAACCCCCAAAGAGCCTGATGCAACATGCTGTTTTTTGTTGCTCTCAGTCAAAGTACTCAGCTCAACTGAGTCAATTGCCCCTGTATCTGGAATGGATGTTACCACATCGTCACTACAACCCGTAGATGTCAAATCATGACCAACTGCCACTGTAGGAAACTATACTGTAACTGCAGCTGGTGGAGACTGGGCCAAACTGAACTCCACAGTAAGCTCCTCCAATCATGGCATTGACTCCCGAAGGGTCAACTAGGCACTGTGTAATGAGTCCATAGTCACCTCAAGCTCATGAGTGAGCTTGTCAACCTCCTCTTCTTTCCCCTTCAATGCATCATAGCAAATACCATCCCACTTGAGAAGATAGTTCCTATCAGCAAGTAACTTCAAATAATTATGTTTCATTAATCCAATAGCTTCTCATAGTGTATGGAACTCTCCAAGGGAAAGACTGCTATCACAGTGCTCATCTAACATAAGAGTACTCCAACCATAGGTTGCCAACATTTGTTGAGCAACATCAAAATGCTCCAAGGCTGTAACAATCATATTATCACTAACCTTCAACTGCCCCGTCAGATGGTGATGCCCCTGTGACTCATCATATCCACCCAAATATGCACTATAGTAAGAGGTTGAGTCCTCCTCACTCACCTCATGATCAGCAACATCATGTGTGCTATCCTCAATGCACACATCAACAACTAAGGTACTGCTGCTATGTACCTCAACAGATGGCTCATTGGGTAAGGTAGAAACTGCTGATATGAAAGTATCTTCACACACTTCCTCTCCCAATGTAATTGTAACACCATCCAACTCATGATCATGTGGTTCTATTTCAACACATGAATCATCAAACTTGTTCTCTAAGGCCTAATCTGGAAAATTAGACTCACCATGACATGAATCCATGCCAAATACTGCACCATTAGTACCCAATTCCTGAGTACTTTCATGTAACATCTCACTAGCAGCATCTTGCACATGTGTAGCCACCATTGTTTCATGTTGTTGCAAAGTCTTATCACTGTCGTCATGAAAATCAGAATTGTTAGCAGTGCTAACAACAACTTTTGAAATGTTGTGAACATTATTCTGTGGCTCCACTATGCTATTATCATGATGTAAAATTTCCTTATCGCCCACCACTTCAGTTTCAATCCCATGTCCATCTGTAGATTGTAGGTATTTCTCTATTGACTTATCATCCTTTAACCCAAACACATCGTAGAGACCTTTGGATACAACACCAAGCCTCTCAATCTTGCTTCGTGTTAAGGTTCGTCTTGAAATGTTATCTTCGTACTGTTGCACGCTACAAGCTAATCTTCATTGTGAAGGCATGAGTTTCCACTGGGTGTTATTCAAGATGCTCTCAATGCTGATCCTAACTCCACGGTACCAAAACTGGTGAAGCAATACACTGGGACCCCTCCAAATGACAGTGCTAACTCTACCTCCGCCTGGATCCCAACTCAGTAAACCATGCCAATTCCAAACACTATGCTGATACACCTCAGGTATCATACTTGAGTCAGATGGATAAATTGAAAATCTATCAACATCAACACCATTTGACTTCAACGGCACCACTCAGATATACCCTTTTTGCAAATTGTAGCAAGTCTCCAAGTCTCGAATTGAGTGATAATCAGCATGGAAGAATAGAGTAGAGGACCTGCTAAACCCGAAATTGTCATCTAAAGTCAGAGACAAGTCATAACAGAGCTGACTAGAGCACTCCTTATTCCACTCACCTCTTTGTGCCATAAAAGACATTGGCAAATCCTGTGTATGTGGGATGAAAATAAGTTGATGAGCATACCTCATGCTGCAATCGAGGTGAAACTCCCCTGATTGTGTTAATTGAGTGCTCACCAAAGAACCCTTAACGTCCTCAAGCTCTAGAGGGAGCTTATCAGCTTCCTCTTCTTCCCTCATCAAGGAATCCGAATAGATCCCAACAAGGCTAAGTAGGGTGTCTCTATCTAAAAGAAGGTTCAAATAGTTCGTCTTCATTTTTTCCATACCTTCTTTGACAATCTGCAATGCATCATGAGAAGATCCGGCTCCAGTCCTTTCTTGTCTTCTCTCTAACTGGACTGCCCAAAGGTTATCCTCAATTAATTTGTGCATCCTGTCAAGATGAGATAATGCTGCAATAATCTCATCCTCCTTCACTCTCAACTTAGTCTCCAGGCTATGAACAACTCTTGTACCATATGATGAAGCATCTAACTATTCTTGCTTACCCATGTCTGGAATCTTCACCAAGTTCTTTGATTGCCCGAGTTTATCAACCTTATCACTATCATTGGAACAAAGTGCATCCCTTCTCTGCATAAGGAGTCCTCTAAGGTTATCTATTCCCCTTTGTCTTGCTATGTTGACGAGATTGACTTTGTCTTTTACCTTTTGAAGGTGTTGTCTCGCATTGGTAGCCACTAATCTAGCCTCCTTTGCCTTTTGCAACCATCCTTCGTTCAAATTTTCAGACCTCTTTACCTCTTCACTGCCAAAATATACCAAACCTTCCCTCATATGCTTGATATCTTCATGTCTACCAAATGGTGTAGTCAAAACACTAGTGGCTGCTCCACTAGGTAGAAAATCAATTTTCACATTCTCCTCAATATCTTGGGCTTTTAATGGACTTTCATCTTTGTGAATAACATCCACCGAACCACAATTTGATTCCTTGTCATGATAGGCTGAAGTAATCCTAGACTCATATACTGAGGTGTCACAAGAAATCTTATCTTCATGTAGCTGCTCTAATGTAATTGATTTAACTTCAACCAACTTTTTCTTTTCTTCAACCTTGACATCATCCTGAAGTGTCATGTAATCCAAATCCTCCTCTTGGAAAATTTGTTTAATACTCTCCTTAGGATCATCAGTAGGCTGATCACTAACTGCTGCAAATTCATTGTCGAGATTTCTAGAATTTTCTCCTATAGATGCCTCTTCTCTCTCCTTTTTGTTTTGTGATATAGACCTGAAGAAAGATAATATGTACGGCTCTGAATTCGGGTCTGAAAGCATTTTGTTCATCCTTTTTGAAATCTGACTTGACTCCTTCGCTATGGTATCCAACTACTTTAATATGGCATTCCATTGCTTTCTGTGAGTAGCCATGAAGCACAACTAAAACTTTTTGCAGCTGAAACTCACCCAACAGGTTGGCAGGAAACCGATCTGATACCACTATAGTGTACCGACACTTTGCTGATTCATTTCCACTGAGTTTATAGGTCTGATTTTGTTTCAATTTAATCTCTCTCCTTTGTGCTTCTGAGTTTGTTGGCTAAATATGCTAATAAGGTACCAACAAGCATATACATACTAAGGAAATTCCAAATAAACTAAGCTATTGAAACCACTTGAGTACATTGCTCAATTTAGAGGCCAAATATAATTTCTTCATTACAAAATAAGATGATTACAACATATAGTTTTCATCCAATTCAAAACTAAGTATTTCATAAGCCATACTTTAACTTATAGCCAAACATCACTGTGAATAGTCACTTGCTACAGTACCCGCGTCCAAAGAAGTGAACACAACTCTTGAGATCGGAACTTCTCCCAACCAAATCCAACATGGGAAGCTTCCTCTACCAAGGGCACCCCTTTTTGGTGAGATTGCAGCCTCTTAGAAAAGGCATTTTTCTTCTTTTGTTGATTGGAACCCTCATAAAAACACAGCTGGCTGTAGCTTTCAAAAATCAGTCCCAAATTGTCTCAAAACCGCATAGCTCTTGTATAATCATGATTGGAGACCACGGCAACCGAAACCACTCAAAACCAAGCTCAAAACAACTTGCAAACCAGCAAGTATATCTCCAAAAGAAGCAACCAAAATCTAACCAGCAACTTTAAGGTGGTGTTTCACACCATCAAGCAGCTCAAGAACGAAGAACAGAGCCCCAGCAGGCTCACCCACTGCAAGAAATCAGGAAACCCTAGCTTCCTTCCTCCTCCAAGCTTCACTCCCAAGTTTTCAACAAGCTAAATCATTCATGCATGAAGAGGTTTAAAATTATCCTTCTATTAATAAGTTTTTGCATTAAAAAACACTATTCATAAAAGTGAGCACTATTCACTTAAGTTGTTTCTTTTTTCACTTTATGAATGAATAGTAACTGAAAAATATAAAGTGACCCCTTCCTTTTAAAGACACATCGTCCCTAGGCCGAGGATGGTGAAATAGAAGGTGAGTATCATAAATTTAAGCACAAGTATCCTAAGCACAAGTATCCTACCAAACGCAACAATTCACCCTGTCACCATACTCCGAAGACACATACTGCAAACTAACGACCAAGTGTCTGTCCAAAAACCCTCTATCTAGAACTATTAGCGTACGAGGGTCAGGAAAATAGGCTAATCCCCCAACTTTGATGCTCGTGAAAAATGGGACATTACATTGGGCATATGAGTCCCACCTATGTCTTGGGACCTGATTTCAAATTGCACATTGAACAAGACACTCCTAGAAATATGTGTCCTAGGTTTTAGCTATTGGCACTCATACACCCCAACTAGTGTATGAGTCCCTCTTTTTAACTTAGAACTATTTTTAATCAAAATTATTGGCGATATTTTATTATCCTATATCTGATGTTAGCTTGTAGTGTTGTAATTTTGATAATTTTGGCATAAACAAGTATAAATACAAGCTTATTTCACATAATTTCTCCTAACAACACCTACTAATTCTGAGCCAAGCATCCTAAGATTTCACAAGAGAATTATAGAGTATTCAACAACATTCAAGGGTAGATTTGTAGAAGATTATTGCAACAATCAAGATCCATTATCATGTCAAAGGCTTGATGCATCATGTATGTGGTTTTGAGCTAATGTTGTGATGTATTGTTCAAGATCAATTCAAGTATTCAAAGGCATTATCTTTCATCAAGAATCATGATCAATATCTACATCCATTGAGACCACCTCATGCTTGTTTGTAGATCTACAAGGTTTCAAACAAGGTTCTATTGTTTCATCTTATGTTTCATGTTTCATTTCATTCATGCTTCATTTCTCATTAAGGTTTGATTACCAAAATGGGGTTTGACCAAGGAAAACCCCCATTCCCTAACAAAAAAATAAAATTCTCCTCCTCATGTGTGATTGCAGATCTAGGTTTTTTGAGTTTGAAGATCCTTTGAAGACAAAGTTGCAAGATTGAATAAAGTTGTCAAAGTTGTTAAAAAGTTGTCATCTTCATGGAAACTCACCTACAGGCCAAAATTTAGACTTTCAAACTTCGAGATTGGAGAAGAAGAAAGCTACAAAAGATCACTAGAGGGTACAAAATATCAACAAAACCCTAATAATGGGACTAAATCACCACCTTAGGTGTATGAGTCCCGGTATAGACATTTTTCCATATTTCAATCAATTCTGACTTGTCACTGTGAGATTCATGTTTCTACCTAAA